>ML807473.1:0-11469 GCA_009831015.1 Picea engelmannii | reverse complement strand
TATGTTTAGTATATGTTGGTGATGGAAGTCACTCCTAGATTGCAGCAGGAGCAGAGCCCGACGCCCATCAGTTTATGTCACGATTTGTAAAAAAAAAGGGGGTGATCGAATGGAGGTAAACTCAGAATGATAGCGCTTACTCAGAAAACTGGGCTAGGACAACAAGGACATGCAAGGTCTTGATCTAACTTAAGCCAGTAAGTTGTATAGTGGCGAGTAAGTAAAAGAAAGAAAGGGAAAAGTCTCGGGTATGAGATCCTCTCAGACCAGAGAAGCTTCAAAGTAAACCTCAAGCGTTGCAGAATTGATACAATCAAACATTTCTCATATATTTACAACAACACCCGACTGGATCTTCCATGCCCGGGTTCTTAAGATTTAGAGGAACGAGGAAAAGAGAAGGCTGGTCATGATTAAACAAGAAATCTCAAAATATCGTTGTATATCCAGAGAACCAGAGGCTAAGTTAAGGCTTTACAGTCGGGAGCATTGCTTTACCATTGATAAAATTACAAAAAATGGCAAGATTGCATACATATACCCAAGGCCAATAACGACAGAAAAATCAAGACTTGTCATTAAAAAACATTATGTCTACATGTTTACTAGCACACTACACCTACAGTCTCTGGACGGTTGTGTGCTTGCATCAGACGCAATCAGACTATTGACAATTTTGCAAAAGAATTGACCTGTCTCAGGTCCCTTTTCTGGACTTTCCACTTATGGTAGAGACGATGTTTAACCACCACCAACTGCCTCAATAACTGCTTCCTCGGGATTAAGAATGGCCCGACTAACTCTGCACTCTTGGGATGTGGATGTCTTCTCGCGCTGCCACCTGGATCGACTGAGCAACCTAATGGATAAGGCATGGAGGCCGATGTAAAGACCAGGGCACATGATTGGAAGTGGTGGATGGGTGGTGATGTTGTAACACCTAATGAGAAGTGCCATGAGGTATGGATAGGACGCGGGGTACAAGTGGATAAGGAGTAGAGATGACCATACAGGTGGAGGTGAGATGGAGAGGGGCCATGTGGACGGAGAGAAGAGGGCTGTGGCACTGGATGATGAGGCAAAGTGCCATGAGAAGGTGACGGGGGAAGCCGCAAGGCGGCGGGCCTGAAGGAGGAGGAAGGATGATTTGGAGGATGAGGGGGAGAACACCTGGAAGGAGGTGACAGGTGGAGACGAGGAAAGGGGAAAGGGATGGGCCGGGATGGCGCTGAGTGGAAGACGTATGGCGGAAGGTGGATGGTGGAGTAGATTGGAGATGTGACAATCTGGGGTCCGTTGAAAACCACCAATTCTGGACCCCCCCGCCCTTATTAAAGGTAGAATGGCAAGGGGGGTTCATAATCCAACCTTGACCGCAGATCCGAGCGCCCCAATCTAGGCCATTGAGAGGTGCATGGCCAATTCTGGAGCCCCTCCTTCGCTTTAAAGGTAGAATGGCGAGGGGCTCCGAAATTCGATCCTGACCATAGATCTGGGCGTGCGGATTCTGGCCACCCAGATTTTCTCGACTCTTATCCAAATGAGCATTTGCACCCCAACTTAGGATAAGTTGGTTTTTACTCCACTTCTTGCCCTCTTTTCGCCAACGGGAAGCACCCTTTAGGAAAAATACCCTTCTTACATGTTTAGGTGCTAACATTAGTCTCCATGGGGGATAGAGTCATCCCTGTGATGCTCTAAGAACTCTTTTGCAGTTCCAGTGCCTTGCTGTTGGGCTATGGATTCATTTATTAAGTTGAAAATAAACAGAAAACAATATTTGAAAAAACAGAGGAGCCGCCTAAGGCTCAGAAAAAAACATTTTTTCAAGAAATGCCCATTTACTGGGCCATTAAAAACTTCTTCGCCCTCCAAATTCTGCAACCTGTAAATGTTGTTTGAGAATACTTTAGATATTTTGAAGGGACCAATCTATAGGGCATCAAACTTACTATGTTTGCCTCTATCCTGCCTGGGTGCATCCCACTTGAGCACCAGATCAGCCAGCTCGAATTCTTTCTTCTTGATCTTTCTGTCAAAAACCTGCTTGATTTTCTGCTGATGATTGTAAGCTCTGTCCAATACCTGCTCCCTGGCCTGTTTCACTTCTACCATCTGATGAATTCTTCTGATCATATGGCCAGGTTCTTCTTCATGACCTTGAAAGAATTTTGCTACAGGTAAAGCGAGTTGAGTGGGGAAAACAACCTCCGTCCCATAAACAAGTTGAAAAGGTGAGGTGCCCAGGAACTTCTTCACTGTCACTCGATTGGCCCATAGAGAGAATTTGAGCTTTGAATCCCAGGCCCTCTTATTGTCTTCCAATAATCTTTTAATGAGTTTGATCAAGATTTTATTGGAAGATTCTGCCAGTCCATTTCCTTGAGGATAATAGGGGCTGGAGTGAATGAGTGAAATCTCAAACTGCTCATAGAACTTAACCAGAGGCTCAGACTTGAAATAAGTAGCATTATCGGTGACAATTCTACTGGGACAGCCAAATCTGGTTATGATGTCCTCCAGGAAGCTGATGATTATCTTGTGTGAAGCATTCCTAGTAGGGACAACTTCTATCCACTTGGTGAAATAGTCTGTCATAGTCAGGATCCATCTGTTTTGGCCACTTGAGGGAGGATGAATTTCTCCAATGAAGTCCAACCCCCACTGCTGAAAGGGTACCAAAGCTACTACATGCTTTAGTGGAAAAGATCTGAGCTGCTGCTTTCCTGAGAACTTTTGGCATTTGATGCAAGCTCTGATTTCTCTGCAGACATCAATGAATAAAGTGGGCCAGTAATACCCGACCCTGAGGATTTTGTGGGCTGTGGTCTTCCAGAAATGATGCCCCCCACAAAGGTCGCTATGGAAATCAAACATAACTTTCCGGGCTTCCTGTGGGTTTAGACACCTCAACAACACCCCTAGAGGGTCTCTCCAGTACAAGACATGATCAATAAGACAATATCTGACTGCCTTGAGCTTTAAATATATTGCCTTGCATTTTCCCATTCCATCGAGGGACTTCAATTCTTGCAGAAAGTACAAAATGTCTCCATACCAAGTGCATTTTTCCAGTGATAAGCCACCCTGAGAGATCTTGTTGGATGACTCAACTTGCTGATTTTCTGAGCAAGCATTGATGAAGCTAACCCCCAAGGCCTTGCAATTGGATTAAGCCAGTAGCTTGGCCAAACCCTGCCCCTTTATTAACTTGGTGGGCTTAATCTCCAGGTCAAACTCTAGGATCTTGGCAATCCATTTACCTCTTCTCCAATCTATGACAGGCTATATAAAGATGTTCTTCACACAGGTTGAAGGAACGCATGTAGTCACTTTTGAGTGAAAGATATAGACTCTAAAATCTTTGAGAGCTTTCACCAAGGCATAGGCCTTCTTCTCCATGATCTCGTACCAGATTTCTGCATCTCTCAATGCCTTGCTAAAGAACGAAATGGGTTGCTCTCACCCTTCCTCATTTTTCTACAATAAGACCGCTGCTACTGTATCAAAAGAAGCAAAAGAAAAAATCAGGAAATCATTGAAATAATTAGGACTGATCAACACAGGTGCCTTAGTCAATGCCTTCTTTATTTGGATAAAAGATTCCTTGGGCTTAGCATTCCATTTCACTTCATTTCCTTTCTTGAGCATGGCTGTGATGTGCTTCACCACCTCAACAAAATTTGAGATGAACCTCCTCAGAAAGTTAATCTTCCCTAAAAAATCCTGAACTTCCTTTCTAGATCTGGGAAGTGGCAGGGTCTGAATTGCCTCTACCCTGCTGGGATCAATCCTTACTCCTTCTGCTGATACTATATGGCCTAACAACTTCCCCTCCTTCATAGCAAACAAATATTTCTTGGGGTTTAAGGATAGGCCAAACCTCCGACACTTCAAGAAAACTTTCCTCAGGTAACAACAATTCTCTTTGTCAGACTTGGAGAAGACTGTGATGTCATCCAGGTAGATCACCACAAATTGATCTTTCTCCCCAATGAAGGCTATATCCATGGCTCGCTGAAATGTTGCTCCTGCATTCATCAATCCAAAAGGCATTTTGGCATACATGAATGTTCCCCAAGGAGTGGTGAAGGATGTTTTTTCTCTATCTTCAGGCATGACTGATATCTGATTATAGCTAGAAAAACCATCAATCATGGATATCCTAGATGCATTAGTTACCTTCTGCAATATGTGTTCCATGTTGGGCAAGGGATAGTTGTCTTTCTTTGAGCTTCTATTCAGGTTCCCGAAGTCAACACAGAGCCTGATTTCTCCACTTTTCTTCCTCACCGGGACCAAATTGGTGACCCATTTAGAATATCTCAAGGGAACAATGATTTGGGCATCTAACAACTTCTTCACTTCTCTCTCCATGACAGGTAGTAACATGGGATTTATCTGTATTAGCTTCTGCCTGAACGGCTTAGCCTCTTCCTTCAGTGGGATCTTGTGTTCAATGACAGATGTGTCATATGTCTTGAGGTCTTCATAGGTCCATGCAAACACATCAACGAATTCTTTCAATAACTCAACATATTCTGCCCTCTTCTCTTTGGTTAGGCTGCTTGACAATTTGACAAACTTAGGCTCCTCTTGTGTGCCAATGTTGCACTCAACTGTATCAACATCTTCTCTTGAAATTCTACCCCTTACTGCCACATCATTCCCATCAAACAGTCTTTCTAAAGGGACTAGTCCCTTCATAATGTGATTACTGGGCAAATGAACAATATGGTGATTAGCAATTTTATTTAAAAATACCTCAGGGTGAGGGATACCTTTGGGATCAGGGTCCTGATCAATGTGCAATGCAAAAAATTCATCAACGGTCTGAAGATATTTTTCGATTTCAAGATCTTCTTCAAATACCTTCCAATGCTTGACATTTTCTGGGATGGATGGCCTATACCTTACCTCGATCCCATATTTGATCTTCGGCGGTAGAGGGATCCTGAACAGACTAGCTAAAATAGCTAAGGAATCAATCGAAGTATTCTCCTCTCTTGGGATAAAAGAAATGTTGAAAGCTGAGAAAAAATTATCAATCAGGTCCCATGCCTCATTTCTATAACTTCTGAGTTGAGGATTCTTGGCCCGATAAACATTCCTGACTTGTTGGATTATAAATTCAACATCTTCCAACAAAACTATCTCCCTTATTCCCATTTCTTTTGCAGCCCTCATACCCAGAGATATGGTTTCCTGACACGGTGACACAAAGACCACTCCAGCGCCAACGCCTACACTGGAAGAAGCTCCGTCGAAGAACATTTTCCAAATAGAGGTGGTTGGAGGAGGTATTTCATGATTAAAAATGGGCTGCTTTCTGATCTGTAAAGGGGCCTCAGGAATCTCAGTGATCTGCAATAAACTAGCCCCCAAATCAATGTCAAGCGCAAAGATGGGATGATTGGTGGGGTTTGCTTCATCACTAACAATATAGGCCAACTGGGCTTCTCTGTACAACCTCCTATGTTCCCCTCCAAAGACTGGAATGTTGGCATATGTAAGATCCATCTTTAATGTTCCTCCAAGTCTTTTAATCCAAGATCTTGACAACAACATGCCAAACTTGGGGGGAACATCAGCTACCACAATATCCATGACCGCACTCTTCATTGGGAGTTGAAATAAAGAGACCACCAAGTCTTTGATGACTCCAAGACATTGCACCCTCCTTGAATCAAAAGAGTACAAATCATGATAAGCCTTTGTCACCTCCAGTCCCAATTCTTCCATGACTATTTTGGGCATAAGGTTGTGGGAAGCTCCTGAATCCATGAGGCAATTATGCAACACTTTATCATGTATGTTCAGGGAGGTGTAGAAGGGAGGGGATGAATCATCTCTGTCTTCTACCATGGGACCTAGGATGATTGCTGGCTTTTCATCTTGAAGGTTCACTAAGTCAGAGGAAGGTTTGGGGGAACTCAGATCGTAGCAGTTTGGAGAGGGACCTTTTGAAATCTTCATTTTTAACTAGCTCTGAGAGGGGTACGAGAATTCTGATCTTTTGAATTTCATGCTCAAAACTAAAGAAGGAAATAGGCTTAGGAGCTTCCCTTACCTCAGAGATAGGTTCTTTGGCTGCTGGCGAAGTATTCTGAGCTTTCTTTTCTTTAGTAGTGGTGGCTGCAGATTTAGCAGGCCTCTCTGCTATGAGCGACTGATCTCGGCTGTCAAAATTTCCTTCTTTCTTCTTTGACTCGAGAGGGTACCTGTTAGGGGTGTTGCTAGCCTTTTCTCCCTTACCTAACTCATTGATTTGAATGTTCATAAGGGATTCTTCATATGCAGACTGAGTCAAATGGGGAAAAGGGGAAGTTTCTTCAATATAGTGGATTTCAGGGTCGAGCTCTTCTATCTCCCCTCCTTCCTCATAAGCAACTAGGCTATTTTGGAGAGGGGTTTGAATCCTTTGATCTTCCCTGTCTTTGCCCCTTTGTTCCCTTGGGAAAGCCTGTGGCACATTGTTATTAGGCCTCTTGAAACCCCTATTGTCAACATTATGTGGATTTCTGTACATGGGCTTCCCTTCTAACTCCCACCTTTCCATCCTAGCTGCAAGCGACTTTAGCATTCTAGTTACCTCGTCCGTCTAAAGGGGAAGGGGAGAGGAATGGGATGGGGAGGCTTCAGGTCTTTTCCTGGATATGTCTCTGTCAGCCTTATTCTTGAGTCTATCAACAACCAATATGTTAGATTCCACTTCCATGGTTGCATCCTGTATGTGAGCCAGAGTAGTGGCTCTTCTTTCTCTCAACAGAAGGCAAAAATCGGGGTCAAAAGCGCTAGCGTAAGTGATCTTAGCAGAAGCTTCTGAGGGATTTATCTCAACGGATATTTTATTATACATTTTATTGAATCTCTTGGAGAAGTCAGAGATAAACTCTCCTTCTTTTCTCTTCAAGGACCCAAACTCTGTCATGTAATACATGAAGTCTTTTTTGTCTCCCCATTGTCTTAGAAAGGCATTATCCAAAGCCTTAATCCCATCTATAGATCCAAGAGGCAGGGCTCTAAACCATTTCCTAGCTTCGCCTTTAAGGCTATGGAAAAAAATCCTCATCCATACGTCTGCATGCATGATAACATGATCATCTGTGAAGCTGTAAAAGGCTTCAAGGTGCTCTTCCGCAGCTGTGTCCCCTTTGCCTGTAAACTTGGGCAGTTGTTTAAGGTAGCCATCTGCTAGGAAGGCATTGAGAGGCTGAGGTAACACCAGGGGAGTGTACCTAGAAACTATTATAGCCTCCATTCCGGTCATGGGGGGATTTTCTCTTGCCATAGGAATATTAGGTGGAGGAGAACTCAGAGGAGAAGGAGATTGAACAGGGAATACTGGGAATGAGCTTCTAGATGGAAAGGGAAACAACGGGGGATTTAGAGAGAAGGCTAAAGGGCTTGAGTTAGCAGACGCTTCTCTCTGTGCAGTAGTAGCAACAGTAACAAGAGGAGGGGTGGTGAAATCTTCTGTGACCCAGGGTCTACGCCAAGATACAGCTTCAGGGGAGAGGGGAGTGACGAGGATTTCTCCTTCTAATCTCAGACCAGGAGGGGAAAACTCAGCAGGAACACTCCCAAAATTCAAGAAACGGGAAACTTCAGAAACAGGTCTGCTAGGAAGCTGAGAAGAAGAAAATGGAGTTTCTACAAATGGAGGTGGCGAATTACCTGGTTCGACAGTGGAACTTTCTCCTTGAGATGCCTTCCCTTTTCTGATAATCACCTCCAGATAAACTTCAGGCGTAGCTAGAGGCAGTTGTGGATGGGACTGCATGTGTCTACCTCTGGAAGCCACAATTTACAACAACAAGTTCGCCTCAGTGGAGTCATCACAATGGAGTCGCTAGGTGCATGGTAGCAATATCAGTAGTTCTAATATTTGATGCACCTTCATAATCAGTTAATCATTGTCGTTCAATCTTGGGGAAGATATTCAACTTCATCCCCGACAACGATGCTAGAAATGTTGGCGACGGAAGTCACTCTTGGATTGCAGTAGGAGCAGAGCACGACGCCCATCAGTTTATGTCATGATTTGTAAAAAAAAGGGGGGTGATCGAATGGAGGTAAACTCAAAATGATAGCGCTTACTCAGAAAAATGGGTTGGGACAACAAGGAAATGCGAGGTCTTGATCTAAATTAAGCCAGTAAGTTGTATAGTGGTGAGTAAGTAAAAGAAAGAAAGGGAAAAGTCTCGGGTATGAGATCCTCTCAGACCAGAGAAGCTTCAAAGTAAACCTCAAGCATTATAGAACTGATACAATCAAACATTTCTCATATAGTTACAACAACACCAGATTGGATCTTCCATGCTTGGGTTCTTAAGATTTAGAGGAACGAGGAAAAGAGAAGGTTGGCTACGATTAAACAAGAAATCTCAAAATATCGTTGTATATCTAGAGAACCAGAGGCTAAGTTAAGGCTTTACAGTCGGGAGCATCGCTCTACCATTGATAAAATTAGAAAAAATGGCAAGATTGCCTACATATACCCAAGGCCAATAACGACAGCAAAATCAAGACTTATCATTAAAAAACATTACGTCTGCATGTTTACTAGCAAACTGCACTTTCAGTCTCTGGATGGTCGTGCGCTTGCGTCAGACGCAATCAGACTACTGACAATTCTGCAAAAGAATTGACCTGTCTCAGGTCCCTTTTCTAGACTTTCCACTTATGGCGGAGACGATGTTTAACCACCACCAACTACCTCAATAACTGCTTCCTTGGGATTGAGAACAACCCGGCTAACTCTGCACTCTTGGGACGGGGATGTCTTCTCGTGCTGCCACCTGGATCGACTGAATGGCCTAATGGATAAGGCGTGGAGGCCGATGTGAAGACTGGGGCACATGATTGGAAGTGGTGGATGGGCGGTGATGCTGTAACACCTGATGAGAAGTTCCATGAGGTATGGATAGGACACGGGGTACAAGTGGATAAGGAGTAGAGATGACCATACAAGTGGAGGTGAGATGGAGAGTGGCCATGTGGACGGAGAGAAGAGGGCTGCGGCACAGGATGACGAAGCAAAGTGCCATGAGAAGGTGATGGGGGAAGTCGCAAGGCAGCGGGCCTGAAGGAGGAGGAAGGATGATTTGGAGGATGAGGGGGAGAACACCTGGCAGGAGGTGACAGGTGGAGACGAGGAAAGGGGAAAGGGATGGGCCGGGATGGCGCTGAGTGGAAGATGTATGGCGGAAGGTGGATGGTGAAGGAGATTGGAGATGTGACAATATGGGGTCCGCTGAAAACCGCCAATTCCGGACCCCCTCCCCCCCTTATTAAAGGTAGAATGGCAAGGGGGGTCCGAAATCCAACCTTGACCACAGATCCGAGCGCCCCAATCCAGGCCATTGAGAGGTGCACGACCAATTCCAGACCCCCCTCTCCGCTTTAAAGGTAGAATGCCGAGGGGGCTCCGGAATCCGATCCTGACCGTAGATCTGGGCATGAGGATTCTGGCCGCCCAGATTTGCTCGACGCTTATCCAAATGAGCATTTGTGTCCCAACTTAGGATAAGTGGGTTTTTACTCCACTTCTTGCCCTCTTTTCGCCAACGGGAGGTGCCCTTTAGGAAAAATACCCTTCTTACATGTTTAGGTGCTAAAAATATACATGTAATGAACTTGAATCAAGCTGGGGAATGTTACACTAAAAATGTCATCTTCCTTTAGTAGGTGATTCGAAATCGGATCCAGAAGCCTGACAGGGCTTGAAAAATGATCAAAAATGAAAGTGCTCAGATTCTGACGAAACCAATGCCATTGCGTCTGTCTCATCTTCCTGATTCTGACAGTATATTTACTTTGTCAAACGAGCTCCGTATGCGAAAGTTATCGCGTTCTGATCAGAAGCTCAAATAGGTAAAAAGTCAAAGGTCAACTGGTCAAAACGTCAACGCTGATGTCAGCATGTTGACTGTACAGGAGATGACGTGGCACTCTCTGGATGATGGTGATTGGGTAGGTTTGCTGACAAGGTAGACATGTGGCAGGCAACTGGACCATAATAGCTGACAAGTGGCATTAATCCATCAAATGGGGAGATGCCACGTGGCCCAGTCATGGGCAGCCACGTGGCACCCAGTCATTAGTTGAAGTGGCATGTTTCAAAAATTGTTTTGGGGTCCATGGGATTTGAACCCACGACCACCACCAAGCCCAACAACTTAAGAAATGGTTCTTTACCAATGCACCACATTATTTCTTATGTTATAAAACCCACAATATTAAATATATTGTATGGTATTATGGCGCATAAAGGAGAGGGCTGGGGGCTAAGCCCCAACTCGTGGTCGTGTAACCCCCCATATGACCGGGAGTAAAGGGGAACGTGCCATTGAAGGGGGCTGCGCCCATATTATAACTATAAAGTGGGTTTTTAAACTACTTTTTGGGTTTTTATTGTAATTAAGCCTATTTTTAGTTAATTTTCTCCATTTTTGGGAGTTATTGGGTAGTTTTGGAGCCTAAATTTTGGGAGGAAGTTGGAGATGAGAAACCAACTTCCCAGCTATATAACCCAGGCCTGTTTGAGGCCATAGAGGCCATTCAGAGCATAATTATGCTGAGGAGAAGCCAAGCCAAAGCCATTTTGAGGCAGAAAAGCTTTTGAGGAGGAGACGCTGTCGGATCATTTCTGGGAGCTCCGGACGTCCGTTTTGCGTGCCGTTTTCTTTGCATGGTTCTAGATATCTGGAATAACATGACCAGATCAGTCTTGTAGCCATTTGTCATTGCAGTGATGTACTTTTTAGCTTTTGAACAGAAATAAAGAAGCCTCCCCCACAGAGAAAAGGCCCGGAGACGTAGGCAAAGTTGTGCCGAACTCCGTTATCAATCTACGTGTTATGGTTTGTTGTCTATTATTTCATTTCAGATCTACATATGTGTATATGGCTGTCATAATTCCTCTTCTTTCCCCATTCTTCACTAAGTTTTCTCAAATGGTTAATTAACGCATGCAAAATTAAAACTCAACCATAGTCATTAAAAGATCCTACAGATCAAGTGATATCAGAGCTAGTTGACGTTTGGATTTGAGTTTTGCATGTTAACCAGGGAAAATCTACAACATGGTGAAGGCGAGCTTGTTGCAGAGAATCCATTAATTGGATTGAGAAGAAGAGCTTCTCACAGCGAGAATATGGCATCGAAAGAAGGGATTTCTCAAGATGAGAAAGAGTTCCGGAAAACATTCCTTGCTATGTCGGAGATGGTGAAAGTCTTGTACGAAGATTACTTGGAACAAAAGTGACCATTTTTGGGTGATTCTTCGAAGGGAAAAATTGAAGAGGAAGAGGACCATCCTCAGATTCCTCCTTCACCTCCATCAACACCTCCTTCTTCTTCAAGTTCAAGTTCTAAATCTAGTGGAAAGAAAAATGTTCATAAGAATAAACATGAAATGCCATTGTTAAAACTTGATGTAAAATTTGAGTTGCCCATATATGATGG
>ML807472.1:320028-350001 GCA_009831015.1 Picea engelmannii | reverse complement strand
TGCTTCCATTAATTATTTATGCCAAAACAACTTAAATGAATAATCATGATTTCAATATAGCATATTTTATTGTAATCTCAATATTAAATTCCACTTATTTTCTATACACATACATTCACCAATTTCGAGTTGGTATTTAATTGTAGAAATCCAAACACACGGTACGTTAGTTATTAATCCAGTTGTAACAGTACATGGGGTTGTGTTATCATTTCTTTTTACATAGTGGGAAAATCTATCATAACTCAATTGTCAACCAGCAATGGGGACAACCATCACTGGTCGTTATCCGTGAATGTAAGTAGGCTAACTCATTATCGTTATTCAAGGAAAACCACATCACCTAGAATAACATGTTGGTGGTTTGTAAGGAGGCAGAATTTCACTCCTACCATATGCCTCTGGCTCGTGGGTCGTTAACCTATTTCCTTACGTCCAAGGAAGATCAACTCTTAGCCAAATAGAAACAGTTTTAGGTCATACTCTAGGACCAAGAGTTATGTTATCATATACAATAAGACAAATACATTTACTTTCTTTTACCACAGTGAGAAAACCTATCACAACTGAGTTGTCAACCAACAAATTTGCTCTCTTTCTCTTTTCACATGATATAACTTTTTTTGATAATTATTTTTATTGAAAAAAGTAAAGAATTACTTGGTTAACTATTAAAATAATGAAAAAACAAAACTATTTTAAAAATAAAATATTTCTATTTATTAATAAATAAAATTAATATTACTGATTTACATAATATTAGAAAACGTGGGATTCTTTTAAGAATATATTTGCATCTTCAAATTAATCCAAAAACCGTTTATAACATTTCCTTCGAGGGACTAATAATATATGGATAATGAAGAGATGGTCTCTAGGATTCTAATTCTCTATGCAAATTTTAATTGTATTAATGAATTCAATATTGCATCCTCCCCTCGTGTTTATAATTATGAAAAATTTATGAATAAAAATATAATAAATCACAGGTCTTGGGCGTGTGATGACTAGTTCATATCATGCATTCAATGTTTGAGTTTAAGATGATTTTTATAATTATGATAAATTTACTAATAAAAATATAATAAATCACAGGCCTTGGGTGCGATGACGAGTTCATATCATGTATTCAATGTTTGAGTTTAACAAGATTTTTTTACCTTTGAGATGGGAAGAGTGAGTTGTTCTTTGAGATGGGAAGAGTGAGTTGTTGTAATTTATAGTGGAGGTGGAGGTGGAGGTGAAGGTGGAGGTGGATATGTCATTTTTCATTAAGAATAATTTGACAAATATAATAGCGAGGTTACTTTCTAGGTTGTGAGATAAGAATTGGTTTTTTAGAATCAAATATAGATATGAAGCATAATTCTCGAAATGATATAATAATAAGTTACATAATAACCACTTCTACATTATGAAAACAACTTCCAAATAATCCAAATGGGTTTATATAACCAAATGATAAGTCCACGACAATAATGACTCTCTCCCTCTATATATATATTCTCGTTCCCTAGACATGTGGGCCCATTATTACATATATATATTAACTCTTATATATCCCTTTAGGGCCACAACAATTGAATCATGTCATTGTCCCGTAAAAGAATATTAACAATAAAGGCGTGAAGAATGAAGAGAAACCATCAAATGTGGAACATCTTCACACCCTCACTACTTGGAAAGTAGTTAAGAAAGACAAGAAGATCGACATCAATGTTACTAGAGAAGTAGATTGTAGATTTGTTAATATTCATGGAATTTGGAAACAAAGAGGCCATTGTTCAACAATATGTTATCAACCACTGATAACTACAATAAATTGAAGAAGTTACAACAACACATGGAATCAAATGAAAGGAAGATAATCATCAAACAATCAAGGATTGACACCTAAAATAATTGAATATAGATGAATGGATAATCATTAATGGTGGTGAGAAAGTAGAATTATGAGGAAATTATATTCACTGGTTTATTCACATATAAATCCCTTGAAAACAAAGTTTTGAAAACAACACTTTTTTAGGTGGAGTACTATGTTATGACCCTAATGGAGTATATATGGGTTTAAACGTGTATATAACATGGTTAGATGTATATGTAAAAGGGGTCGATCTAATAGGGGCCTACATAGACAATGAATGAGAAAATGTATATATAGAGGTCAATAAAGTCATTATTTTTTTTCCAAATAAAACGATCATGATTTTTATTCATAAAGAGATTGGAAGTTACATTTCTCAAGTGCTTCCCACATTTTACAGAAAAACCAAGGCTAGCCGCAGAGGAACCAATACTTCATTGCATGTAGTTTAATACTCCACAATAGCACAAGCACCAACAGTTATTTCAAAAGTTGTTAAGTGTCCTTTTAATTGTTTTAAAAACATACTTTAATGGATACATCAAAATAAATCCACATACTACATCATAACATTCTCACACCTTCCCAAAAATGACAATTATAATTACTAGAGACCATTAACCATAATTGGAACATATCGAGGTGACAAAAAAATATATCTTTGAGATTTTGACAAAATTGAAGGAAAACCAATTTTTTAATATTGTGAACTGGAGAAATAGATACACCATCCCTTGATTCTTCCATAGCCATGGAGCTTGGTACCGACAATTGACCTTCCTTTAAAAGGGCATCTGGTTCCTCATTCAATTCCTGGTAAATATGAGTAAATGAGCTTATTGCAACCTCTTTTAACTGCTCAATGATAAGCTTGAGCCGAATATTTTTCACCTAGCCCCTACCTTGCATCTAATTTATCACTAGAAGAGAATATCCAAAGATCTAAAATTAATTAACATTCCTTTCCAAAGCACATCTAAGTAATAGTCTCAAGGCCATAAACTTGGCAAAATTATTTGAACTAGTCCATGGACTTGCTTTGAAATTTACATTGTGAGCATTTGAGATATACAAAATTCCTCCACCACTATTGAACTCATAAGGTGCCTACCCAACTCCATAAAAAAACCCTAGGCATGGGACCCATCAATGATCAAACCACTCAATTATCGAGGAAGACCCTACTTAACATGCAATCTACACTAGTTCATGAAGGATCTAACTTGTGCATAAACTTGAAAAAGATGAATGAGCTCATCTTCAAAGATCTAGGTGCTTTTGGCTAGCCAGATTCTTTGTATTACTAACCAAGGGAGAGCTCTAAATTATTTCAACTCTTACTTGTTGAACCCTTGTCTAAGAATTTCTTCTATTGACTCACCATTTGTTAGGGTCCTAACCCGCACATAGGTAGAACAATATATTTGGATGTAATAAAGGTCAATATTAATAAAGCCTTTCAATAAAATAGAATAAGGCGGATGTAAGAAGACCTAATAGAAGCTTCCGCTTCTAGAAGGATCTTCCTCTAGATGCTTCTTTTTAGTATAAATAGGAGTCGAGGGTATGAGAACCCTAGCTTGGATATTATTGTAATAGAGCTCTGCTCAACTGGAGGTTGCCCCCTCGAAGAGGTCCGTGAACATTTCTTTCAGATTCAAAGTGTTATTTTTGTTGTTATTCTTATATCATTTCAATGTTATTGTGGTGAATGTTTTGGTTATATTGTTGTTATTTTGCCATTACTAGCATTTTATTTTTGTTCTGCATACATTTTATATCTGGTATATTACAAGTGGTATCAGAGCACTTTCCTTGGTAGAAAGTGTGGGTTAATTTTTTTTTTCAAGGTAGAGATGTATTCTAGCGTCTTTAAGCCACAAAGATATGTCGTTACGTGCATAAACCCGCGGTTGAGGGATTCATACACGTAGGAAATACAAGTGGTACTTAAGTGCACATCTGTTGGCCACCCTTGTAACCCCTATTGGTACCCCTTCGAGTGGTAGCGCATCAGACATCACATGTGTACGGATCGGCCTAGATTACCTAAAGCCCTCTTTAGATAAACGAAACGGTCAACTGACTGCTATAGTGTCACCAAGAACAACACTTGGGAAGCTACTCTCTAGTACCTGGGTAATCGAGTAGTACGGCTAAGGGTATGGTCTATCCTCCTTAGTTAGTGCCCTGAGATATTGGGTCGAGTACTACTGTTGGACCCCGCACGTATATCAAAGAGCTATAGCACAGGGCAAACCCTTGTCTATAGAACCCTTGGGGGACAGAAACATAAACAAATTAAAACAAACAAGATCTATTGCCGCGCAACTGTTTTCGGGTTGCCAAGTAAATACACATTTATTTCTAGTTAAGCATTTGGGCATTTCCTCTCTACAGTATTCTTCAGACCAAAGTATAACTCTGTTAAAAAAAAAATGTCTGGAATTTTTTTCACCATTATTTCAGACCTATTCCATTGGATTCATCTCTTCACCCTTATCACATTCATCGATATCATTTTTTCGGCAAATTTTTTTTACCCCGCTCGCTCCTTTTTAGTTCCTCCATCCTCATGGCCCATACTCATAGCCAAGACTTGGAAGCTCGCTTCAACACCTTGCAATCTAGTCTCATTGAAACCCAACAAGAAGTGAAACAACTTAGTTCCAATGTTGTCGCCATCAATACAACCATGCAGTCCTTAATGGGCGAAATCAAACAAGACCTCACCACCCAGCTTGAATCAGTCTTTTCGGCACTCTGCACCAAACTGCATATCCCTACAGATAACCCTTCCTCTTTCTCACCCCCACATATGGAAGGTGACCATTCCTCTCATTCTCATACCTTGCAGAACCATCACTTTCAATGTGACCTACGCCTTCCACGGGTGGATGTGACCAAATTTGATGGCTCGGACCCCACTGGTTGGGTATCCCAAATGGAACATTACTTCTCTTTATACAACATTATAGATGACTTGGCCAAACTCCGGTATGGTGTTCTCCATCTAGATCAAGAACGTTGGCAATGGTGGCAATGGAGAAAAAAATCGCGTCAAGGGTATATTGCTTGGACACAATTTGTGGCAGAGCTTTATGAACGTTTTGACACTAACACCGACCATTTGGACCCTTTGACAAAGCTGAAACAATTAGGAACAATGGAACACTTTATAGCTGCCTTTGAGCACCTGGATTTTAGAACAGAGGGCATGTCTGATGCCTTTTTCCGAGAGTGTTTTATCACAGGCCTCAAGGATGAAATTCGGGCCCATGTCCTCATGGCTCGGCCTAAGATTTGGGTGGAGGCTACCAAAAGAGCTAAAGAAGCACAACAAGTTGTATCTTCTCAAAACCACAAACCCTCCTTCATCCCTCGCCCTAAGCTAGTAAATCCCACTGCTCCCTCTGCTCCACTAAAGATCCAAAAATTAACCAGGGCTGAAATGGTTGAACGCCAACTGAAAGGCCTTTGTTATAACTATGATGACAAATATTTCCCAGGCCACAAGTGTAAAGAACAAAATCTTTTTATGGCCATCTCCAAGGAGATTTCAAAAGAAGATGAAGAAACTCCCTCTATGTCTGAATCACCTGAATCCACTGACATAACCCCTCCCTTAGACCCTCCCGAAGTAGAACTAATCATTTCCCTCAATGCTCTCACTGGGTTCTCCGCTCCCCAAACCCTCAAGCTAATTGGTTACATCAAGCATCGGAAGGTCATCATTCCGATTGATAGTGGCAGCACCCATAATTTTATTCATCGTCGCATTGCCTAAGAAACTCATTGCTACATCCATGCCGTCAATAATTTCCAAATCATGATTGCCAATGGTGGTTCCATGAAATGTGGAGGGCATTGTGAAAATGTGCATCTCCAAATTGGTGATTACCACCTGAAATCCCATATGTTTGCTATCGACATGGGAGGTTGTGACATTGTGCTGGGTGCAGACTGGCTAAGGACTTTGGGTCCCATTCTCATGGATTTTAAAGACTTAAGCATGCAATTCGACCAGAAGGGCCACCAATATAAGTTCCAAGGCATCATCGTCGGTTCACTTGAGATCATTAGTTCCCATCTCATGGAAAAGCTGCTCAAAAAGGGTCATTCTGGTGTTATCGCCCAACTCCATGCCATACAAGCAATAGAGACACCCTCGGTACTGCAAGACCTCCAAGCCATCCTTTCTAAACATCAATTGGTCTTTTCCACTCCCCAAGGCCTCCCTCCTTCCCATGGTGTTCATGATCATTCCATTCCCCTTATACCAGGAAGCCTTCCTCCCAATATTCGTCTGTATCGTCACCCCTTTTCCCAAAAAAATGAAATTGAGAAAATGGTCCAAGAACTCCTTAATGCAGGCATTATCCACCCTAGTACGAGCCCCTATTTGTTTCTTGTAGTCATGGTCCTGAAGAAAGAAGGTTCTTGGCGAATGTGTCCTGACTTTCGTGCCCTTAACAAACTTACCATCAAAGACAAATTCCCCATTCCTGTCATTGATGACCTCTTGGATGAATTGAGTGGCGCCCAATTCTTCACTAAACTGGATCTTCATTCGGGCTACCATCGGATACGTATGAAAGAGGCAGATATCCCCAATACTGCCTTTAGAACTCACGAGGGCCACTATGAGTTTTTGGTCATGCCCTTTGGCTTGTGTAATGCCCCCTCCACCTTCCAAAGCCTCATGAATCATGTCTTCCATCCTTTTCTCCACCATTTTGTCTTAGTTTTCTTTGATGATATCCTCATCTATAGCAAAACCTGGACAAACCATCTTGCTCATGTGGATCGAGTTCTCCATCTACTCTCTTAGCACCAACTTTTTTTGAAGCAGTTTAAATGTGCTTTTGGCGCCTCAGAAGTAGAATACTTGGGTCATCTGGTTGGCAAAGATGGCGTCAGGGTGGATCCTAAAAAGATTGAAGCTATGCAAGACTGGCCTCACCCAAAGACTCTTAAGAGCTTGCGTGGATTTCTAGTCTTAACAGGGTATTATCGCAAGTTTGTTAAGAATTGTGGGAAGATTACAACACCTCTCATTGCTCTCCTAAAAAAGAACTCTTTCACTTGGACTCCAGTCGTTGCTCAAGCTTTTCAAACCTTGAAGATGGCCATGTGCACCACTCCAGTCCTTGCCCTTCCCGATTTCACAAAAACCTTTGTGTTGGAATGTGATGTCTCAGGGAAAGGAATTGGTGTTTTCTTTATACAAGAGGGTCGACCTTTAGCCTTTACCAGCAAGCAACTATCTGAAAGAAATCTAGGCAAATCCATCTATGAAAAGGAAATGTTGGCTATTCTGCATGTCGTGGATCTGTGGCATCCTTATCTATTGGGGCAACGGTTCCAAATTAAGACAGACCATCAAAGCCTCAAGTATTTTCCGGAACAACGCATTTCCTCCCCAGAACAACAAAAATGGGTGACTAAACTCTTTGGATATGATTATGAGATCATTTATAAGAAAGGAAAAGACAATGTGGTTGTGGATGCACTTTCCCGAAAATATGAAGATGAAGGATCCTTTTTTTCTCTTTCATTCATTGTACCAGATTGGCTCCAAGCCATTCGCTAGGAATGGCTACAAGATCCCAAAAGTTCATAGTTGATCCAGCAATTGCATTCCAATGCTCCAGCTTCCCCAGGGTACTCTTGGCTCCATGAGGAACTTCGATACAAAGGTCGTTTGTATTTAAGCAAACAATCAAATCTTAGATCCATGGTACTTTCTGAGCTTCATGCTACACCCACAACAGGGCACTCCGGGTTCACCAAAACCTATGACAGGGTTAAACGTTCCTTTTTCTGGGATGGCATGAAACAGGACATTCGTAATTTTGTAGTTGAATGTGATGTGTGTCAACAGAACAAGGGAGAAACAGTCAAATCGTCGAGCACACTACAACTGCTCCCGATTCCACCTGCTATTTGGAAGGATATCTCTATGGATTTTATTACCAGCTTACCCAAATCGGGAAATAAATCTGTCATCATGGTGGTTGTTGATCGCCTTTCCAAGAATGCTCATTTTTGTGCCCTTCAACACCCATTTACAGCATCCACGATGGCTCAAATCTTCATGGATCAAGTCTTCAAGCTTCATGGCATGCCACACTCTATTGTTTCTGATCGCGGCCCAACTTTCACAAGCAATTTTTGGCAAGAAATGTTCAAGATACAAGGCACAAAATTGCATCTCAACACAACTTATCATCCCCAGACTGATGGCTAAACGGAAGTTGTCAACAAGTGTTTGGAAACATATTTGAGGTGTTTTTCCTCGGAAAAGCAAACTCAATGGGCTCAACGGTTACCCCTAGCTGAATGGTGGTACAACACTTCATACCATACAGCTACACGCATGACTCCTTTTGAAGCGGTATATGGACAGAAGCCACCTTCAGTTCTCTCATACTTACCGGGTGCCTCAAAGGTCCATACCCTCAAACACTTACAACTCGAGAGGCTATTCTCCATACCCTCAAAGAGAATTTGGTCATGGCACAGAATCACATGAAGCAACAAGAAAATCAAGGCTGCTCTGAACGTCAATCTGTAGAAGGGGATCAGGTGTTTCTTCGATTGCAACCTTACAAGCAAACTTCCGTCAAGGTTGAGCATTGCCAGAAGCTAGCACCCAAATTTTATGGTCCTTATACCGTGCTCAAGCGTGTGGGACAAGTCGCTTATCAGTTAGATTTTCCCTGCCATTCGAAGCTACATCCTGTTTTTCATGTTTCATGCTTAAAGAAGATGATTGGAGATAAGTGCCAAATTCAAACCAACCTTCCAGAGTTAGTTGAAGAAGGATCCATTTGGCTACAACCAGAAGCAGTTTTGGACCAGCCTGAGCGTCGCCTATGTCAGAGAACCATCAAGGAAGTTCTAGTCCAGTGGAAAGATACAACTCTAGCAACGCCACTTAGGAACCAGCTACCATTCTGCAGCAATTTCCTCATCTCAAGCCTTGAGGACAAGGTTATTTTTAAGGGGGCGGACATGTTAGGGTCCTAACCCACACATAGATAGAACAATATATTCGGATGTAATAAAGGTCAATATTAATAAGGCCTTTCAATAAAATACAATAAGGTGGATGTTAGAAGACCTAATAAAAGCTTCTGCTTATAGAAGGATCTTCCTCTAGATGTTTCTTTTTAGTATAAATAGGAGTCGAGGTTATGAGAACCCTAGCTTGGATATTATTGTAATAGAGCTCTGCTCAACTGGAGGTTGCCCCCTCAAAGAGACCCGTGAACATTGCTTTCAGATTCAAAGTGTTATTTCTGTTGTTATTCTTATATCATTTCAATGTTATTGTGGTGAATGTTCTGGTTATATTGTTGTTATTCTACCATTACTAGCATTTTATTTATGTTCTGCATACATTTTATATCTGGTGTATTACACCATTCCTCACATTTAGATTGCCAGTGATATGTTCTGCCTCCCTCTAAATTTCCTAAGCATATGGGAAATTTATCAACAAATGTGAGATGGTTTGAGCCTCCCTTTTGTACATCAAATAGATCCCATGACCTTGTTTATTCCTCCTCTAAAAAACATCCCAAGTCAAAGGCTTGTTTCTTAATGAAAGCCAAAGGAAGTTTCAAGTCCTTTTCGGAGCTTTCAACATCCAAGTCTACCTACACCACCATATTGGCTCTTGAATATTCAATGCAAGCATTGATTTATAACCTAGACATACAATATATACCCTTGATGAATTGTTTTTTATCCATGACAAAGATCATTATCATCTCTAAATCTTGTACACCCTCTTTTCAAACTTTCAACACATGCAATCCATAGACCAACCTAGTCCACTTCCAAACCTAATGGTTGTGCATCCTTCATCATTGTTTCTAGATATTAGTGGGATATTGGTCCCCCACTTGATTGAGAGTATATATACCCTTGTCTTGGAGAAAGACAAACATTTATTCATGGGGGTTTCACCTTGTAGACCAATACCTTATCATGTTCATTCATAAAGGGGGGTTTTTAAATGTGAAAAATAGAGTCAATATATTGTAGGTATTGTTGCGCGGGGGGGAGGAAGGGGATGCAAGGTATGGGGGGAGGGGTTATAGGTATTGTGGGGTATAAAAAGGGGTATCTTGTAAAAATAGGGGATATCTAGTAAAATAGGGTTTTATTGTTATTGGAAAGATGTATTAGGAGGGGGGTTCAACAAAAGAATTTTGGGAGGAATTTATCAATATCTAGTGAAATTAGAGATATTCTTTAATAACCCATGAACACACATGCTATGTCATAGGTTCATTGAGTGGAGACCCCGTGCATTTCTTCAAGCAACCTTATCCTTTCTCCACAACCCATAACATAATCGACACCAATTCTAACTTGCTCACCATTTCCCTCTTTCCAATCCATTTGAGTATCATAGGAAAACCTTGAACTAAAGCCTTCTAGTGTATAAACACATTATTTATATTTTTTCTTTGAATCTCAATCCAATCCAATCCAACATAGTCCTTGGACTAAAGTACCAATGTTCAATGGTTTGCTTTCATAGACCTTCTTTGGTAAGAATATTCCATTGAATTTTTGCTACCAGAGATTTATTGAACAAATGAATGTTCTTTAAACCCCAACCAACCACTTCCTTTGGCCTAGCTATAATCTGCCATTTGACTAGTGGAATACCATCATTTTCTTCCTTCCCAAACTAGATAAATTTAAAACATGTCTTTCTAATTTTCTTAAGAACTCCTTTTCAAATGTATGCCAAGGAATGTTAAAACACCAAAATGGCCCCCAACATGGAATTTAATGGAGTCAATCTACCCTCTATTGTAATGAACTCAACTATATAATTCAGTTGACATCAACGTTTTTACATGGATTTAATAGACAAATAAAACTCAACAATGGAATATACAATGCCCACAACAAAGTAATTCAATACCCACGAGAATGATCAGTCATATCAACATATAAAACATATTTTGCTCATACATTGAATAATAACAATTGATACATATAAATTATAGGAGTACACATTATACTAACACTTCCCCAAAAAGCTAATTACATTGCCTTCGTGATTTTGGCCTCTTCCCATCCACAAGGCCATTTGCAACAAACTGACATCACTTGAAATTAAATTACATAACAGAGGAAAAATTATGCCCTCTCCACTATAATATATCGTTGTAACAACCTCAAATCTACATAGAAATATATACCAGATAACTAGTAATGCCCTATCGAGCTAGCCCTTTATCTTCAGGAATATATGTACATAATTATCATAAACAACAACAACAACACCATTAAACCTCAACACATCAATAATAAAATCTATAATACTTATATGTTTAGAAATTGTCCACCAACTAGCTACCAAAAAAGGACATTTCACCCAAACAAAGGCTCTTTGTTACACTTAACCTCTCTGTAATAGAGGCCATTTCCAAATCGTGGCTCTTTGTTACACTTAACCTCTGTGTAATAGAGGCCATTGCCAAATTGAGGCTATGAACCCACAAGGGTGCAATCTTCCTATGGATAGCTCTAAATTCTTTTCTTATAACCCGGTTCCAAGGTTCATAGTCGATATCTACACTTACAACAGCCCCAATCCACAACCCTCTTCTTTATCATCCTAAACAACCCAATGAATGTGATCCCTTATTTTGCCTTGAAATCCTTTAGGATATCACACTTCCCTTTAGGGCTCGAGGACATGCTGGCTAGGAAATCTCACTGTTAGGATTCTCGGGATTATTTGTTATAGATAATTTCTTAATGACAATGGTTATCTTCCCAACAACCACAACTCTCACATAATTTTTGGTTTTGGCTTTCCATAGTTTGGTATAGCATGCTCATGACAGTTTTCCAGGTATAAATCTTTGAATTCCCCAACTGAATAATAGTTTCTAGGAAATTTGAACTTTTGATAGTCCAACTCTTTGATAATTCGAATAACACCCAACATTAAAAATCTCTTCCAATTCCTTTGACCCGAACAATGGTTCACTTGCATGGAAACAAGGTAAAGTTTTTAAGTCACATGGCATGAAGGGGCCACATATCTTTATGGAGACCCACATACCTCCTTCATGCACTAACCCTCCCACGACTCAATAAAACATCAATTATCTAATAATCAAGGGGCATAATTAAGTTTTACAAAGACTTTGGGTCAAATCCTTTACTAAGGTCCTTTTCCTTAGCATAGTTGAGCCCCCTTGTCTTTCCCATCTCATGGAGTCATAGCCCCCCCTTCATGTTGATATTTTACTTATGCAACTAACAGTTACAGTTCTTCCTTGTTATTACAATCATTTAGAACATTAGCTGCATATAAGATCACTGAAAGAGAGGCAATTACAGAAACAAGATAGACACAAAGATTATCCTGGGAAACCCTCTAGGGGAAGAAAACCTAGCAAACTTCCTCAATATAGATTAGCCAACCAAGAACAATGCTTCTCTACAAGACATAACTAACAAAGCAGAAGATCCTCCTCTATCCTTCACTAGGAAAGAGTAGCACACCACTTAACCAAGATGTATCCAAGAGATAGACCAAAACCCTCATCAACGTCACACCTAGCTGCAGTAGCCACTTTCTCCAATACTTGCACACTTCTTCTTAGCTACAAAGCTTGTGAGTAAGTGTCCAAGTGAGGCGCTAGCCTCCCTAAATTAGGTATGGGCCGACCTATCACTTTACCCTTTTAATTGTCACAACACAATAGGGTCAACTTTTACAAAGGCGCAATAGGGCCTAATTAACAAATATAATATAATAATATTTTTTAGGGTTTGTCTTGGTCAAATACAATAAGGATAACGTCCAAAGCTACTCAATCTTCAACACTCCCTCTTAGCAAGGAAGGTATTCTTCTTGTCTCGATCATCATCATTGCTTTTGCGCCTCTGCATACTTGGTCATTGTCTTGTTGTCAATCACAGATCTATATATCATAAGAAGTTATGCACTTTCACCAGCGTTTCGTACTGAAGTAACATACCAGCTTGCGTTGGAGTTACCAACTTGTGTTGGGGTAGCATATTGGCTTGTTTTGGAGTTACCAACCTACGTTGTGGTAGCGTACCAACTTGCATTGGGGTTACCAACTTGCACTGGGGTAGCATACCAGCCTACGTTGGGGTTACCAACCTTTTTTGGGTTAGCGTACCAACTTGCATTGGGGTTACCAACCTGCACCGGGGTAGCATACCAACCTACGTTGGGGTTACCAACCTACGCTTGGGTAGCTTTCCTCTACTTGGAATCTCATCACATCTCGCTTTTGGGGAACACATCACTTCCCACTATCGGGGAACACGTCACTTCCCGCTACTGGAGAAGTCTTTCTGGATCACTCCAAGCTTGTCTTTGAAATACTCGAACTTGGTCGACACATTTGCTACATGTTCGTCTGTGGAAATATATTGGAGTCTTATTGCTCCCTTTTGTACCATGTTCTGGACAAAATGGTATTTGATCATGATATGCTTGGACTTATCATGACACACTGGGTTCACTGACAACTTTATGCAACTTTGGTTGTCATAAAAGATACAGGTTTCCTTCAACTCGAGATCAAACAATTATGCGATCAACTTTTGAAGTCACACTGCTTCGCCACAAGCTGACCATGCTGCCACATACTATGCCTCTACGGAACTGAGTGCCATATAGGTATGCTTCTCACTGAGTCACGAGATCACAACTGATCCCATACTAAAGCAACACCTGGATGTACTTTTCGGTCTGTGACACAACCTGCCTAGTCTGAATCTGTGTAGCCCTGCAAATCTTATCTCGTAATGCAAGATATATCTAGGTCCATAATCGATTGTGCCCTTTAGGTACCTCATCACATGTTTTTCCATAATCAGGTGAACATGTCTTTCACTGCAAAACATATATATGTCCTCGTGTTTTTCAAACCAAATTTTCACAACATATTAAACCAAACTAGTACACTTGCTCAGCTGCAATTCAATTTGCACAATCATGTATTGGCTCTATGTGCTTTCTGCAAAGCATTATTTGTCTCACTATCAGAGAGCATGTCCTCTACTCTCTCTGCAACTGTTCCTTCTAGAAATGGGACTCTGCACCTGCAACTGATTTTTCTGAAACTGAGATTGACTGCTCCATTCTCATTGTAGCTTCTGAACTCTGAGAGTAGCTCCTCTACTCCATCATAATAACATATTCATTTTCTCCTTCTGAATCTCATATTGTATCGGATTCCTTTTAATGGAACATGGTTGTTCTATATATACTTCTTTTGGTTACTGGAGCAAGTGTCTCGTCATAGTCTTCTCCCTCTTGTTGGGAGAATCCTCTGGACACAAATTAGGATTTGTACATCTCTATGAATGGTCATGGGGAGGCTACTCCTCCTTACTAGATCGTGAGGTCTGGATCCCTCTGAACTCTATCTCCTTTTGAGTTGGTACTTGGTGGGGGAGCCTGCCTCACCACTGGTAGAGCCATCTACTTCTCATGATATGGCTCGTCAACGCTATATGGATTTGCATCCTACAAAGTGTCACATGACCATATTGGTCTCTTCTTGTTTACTACAATGATTCTGGGTAGGCCCTTCGGGCTCTACTAATTTTTCTCGATGATCCGAAGCATGATCAATCTGCACCATCTGGCACTGGGTGTAACTCAATCTCAAATACAGGGAATGTCATACCTGCTACTTCTGAGCCTTGACTTCTTTTGGGTCTACAATAACCTTAGAGTCTTTGCAGGATATACTTGGTGTTGAATACCAAGTCTTAATATGAAAAACTGAGTCAGACTTCAAACGAATTCTGCTTCCTGTCAAGGTGGCTTCATTATCCATTGACCAAGACTTCTCATTGGGAAACTGCAGAACATTGTGAGTTCTATTCTAATGTGCTCGTTTTACCATAGACAATATCACATCATTGTCACCCAACCATAGGCAATTACATATGACACCCCTGAGCACATAAACTATTTCTTTATTTTAAATGATACCTTGTTGGATTCCTGTACCAAGGATAATTATCCAACAAGCCAAGATAAAAAAAATTCATAAATTCTAATGTTAATAAACTTAAAACTGAAATCAAATTTGAAGGGTGCATACCTAGAGCATGCATTTGTCAAGTTGTTTGCTTGATCTGTATGATGTCTGGATGAATAATGATACTTCTTCACAACTTGTACTTGGCCCTCGTGATACAACAATTTTCCATCTCTTCTACTTCCTGAGGTTTTAATGTGGGAAGAAACAAGATACAACTATCAGTATCACTTGATATGAATCAAGTGCTTCAGAAGTGCTAAGTCCTATATCGCATAAGATATAGTTCATCTGTATTATCTTCTTTTGTTCTTTTTCAATCAGGTTCATCTTCTCCTACGAAATGAGCACGATGTCGTTTAAACTTCCTAGTTTTATCTTGGTCTTTTGCTTGGGGACAATTTCTTGCAATATGTCCCATCTTTTGGAAAATGAAGCATCTGAAGCTTGAGAGATCTTTGTGAGAATCTTGTCCTTTATGAGGCTTCTGAAATCTTTTGTAAGAGTGAACTTCTTTCTTGTTCTTTCCTTTTCTTGCGTGAGCTGTTAGCGCTTGATCTTCATGGATTTCTATCTTTTCCTTTCTTGCTTCTAATATGGCTTCTTCTTGAGTACAATCTTCCCACAATCTACTGAACTTAGTTAACTTTATTCTAGAGCATATTCCTTGGACGAAGGATTCCTAAGAATTTGGGAGACCATTCAATGTGGTCATTGTTAACTCAGCTTCTTTGACTAAGTCTCCAATAACTTCAAGCTATTCTTTAACATGGGACACTCTTGTGAAGTAAGATTGTATGGTTTATGAATTTTTCATCTTCACATTCTTGAGTTGTGTCCTCAAGGTCATTTTCTGATTGATGTTCTTGCCTTCAAATAGACAGGATAAGGCATCCATCATTTGCTTTGGGGTTTTCAATGTTGAAACATGAGGAATCAAATGGTTCTTGATGGAATCAACAACGATCATCTTTGCTTTGATCAGATCCTTCTTATATTTGACTTTGGCCTCATCTCCCTCCGGCTCTTCAATATCTTGTTCAACAAAACTTGCAAGGTCATTCTCTTCTAGAATGAGCATTACTATGTACTTCCATGCTCGGAAGTCACCAACTCCTTCAAGCTTTTTGTCAAGCTTGGTACTGGTAGTCATCTTGCCCGAAACAAGTAAAAATAACAAATAACTTTTCCAGATGAGAATCTTGGACCTTACTAGAGAAATTGTTGAGTCAAAGATGAAATTTGTCACAAAAATCTGCAACAACTGCAACCATGCCTAACGTTTATGAGGAAACCCTAATTTTCAACTTTCAAATTTTGAAATTCTGATCCAGGGATTAGATGCACCCTCCTAGGGCAAGTTCCTAGGTGTGGTTACTTTCTCCAACGTCCTCCTTAAAATGGGAAAACGTCACACTAGGGTTTATGCAAAAACCCTAATTCTACAACAACTGCAACATTGAAAACGGAATCTTGGAGAGGGTGCACTGAGGCTAGTCAAGTCTTTATAAACTATGAGTTGGTCTCTTTCAGGCCTACTATGATTCCATGTTGATATTTTACTTATGCAACTAACAATTACAGTTCTTCCTTGTTATTACAATCATTTAGCACATTGACTGCATATATAAGATCACTGAAAGAGAGGCAATTACAGAAACAAGATATACACAAAGATTATCCTAAGAAACCCTCTAAGGGAAGAAAACCCAACAATCTTCCTCAATATATATTATCCAAGCAAGAACAATGCTTCTCTCCAAGAGAGAACTAACAAAGAAAAAGATCCTCCTCTATCCTTCACTAGGAAAAAGTAGCACACCACTTAACCAAGATGTATCCAAGAGATAGACCAAAACCCTCATCAATGTCACACCTAGCTGCAATAGCTACTTCCTCCAAGACTTGCACACTTTTTCTTAGCTGCAGAGCTTATGAGTGAGTGTCCAAGTGAGGTGCTAGCCTCCTTTATAAATAATGGTATGACCTCCCTAAATTAGGTCTGGGCCGACCTATCACTTTACCCTTTTAATTCACATTTAATTGTCAATGCACAACAAGGTCGAATTTTACAAAGGCGCAATAGGGCCTAATTAACAAATATAATATAATAATATTCTTTAGGGTCTGTCTTGGTCAAATACAATAAGGATATATTCCGAAGCTACTCAATCTTCAACACTTCTTTGCTCCTTCTCTTATGTAGTTGGTGATGCACTTTTTATTAACATTCAATATTCGGTGACAAATCACATTTGCAAGCTTATAACCATTCATCATTACACACACAATACTAAACTGCGGATCAAAATCAGGTTATTACATCTATAGACAACCATATCTTGCACCAATTGTTTATCTTGCTTTCAATTTTATCTAGTATCCATCCCTAGTCCCTCTCTCCATACTCACTTGGATTTAGAAGGAAGCCAAGGTATTTAAAACCTTCTTGAAATTTCAAAATCTTAAAGGGAAATAACCTTAACAAAATATGTTCTAGATCCTTGGCCAAATCGTTGAAGCGAAATGAAGGTTTTTGCACATTTATGTCCATACCTATAACTATGCCATATATCTCTAATATTTCTTTCAATTTTCTTACCTCCCTTGAGGATAATGGACAATGTTGCCTCAACCCCCCTGAGGACTTTTTTTTTTTTTAAGTCAAACGATTAATTAGTACAATAAAAGAAACTTAGCATATTCAACCCAATATATCAAATTAACTATTGGAAAACAAAAGCCAACAAGGATAAAATCATTATAAAATACATGGACTTGTGATTTGGATATATGGATGTATTTGGGAGTAGTTCTCTTATTGTATAAGGAGTTATTCTATAATTCATAATCATTATCAATTTTGGTGCAATGTTCTGTTATCACTCCAAGAGTCACTCCCAGACTGCAAATGAGAGTAAGCTTGGTAACATAGAAATGTAAATGGATTAACATAGTTTGAATAGGTGGATCAACAAGAGGAGAGTAAAAAGGAGGGCATTAGACTGCTGCAAATACATTCCATTGGGCATGAAGTCATAACATCCTACGGATCAAAGGAAATCAAGTTGCCTACCAAACAAAAGGCTTATGCAAAGATGGATAGAAGAATAGAAGGTAAACAAAGAGAAGAATAACCACATAACATAGATCTTTTCTGTAATATAGATTGAAGAGTGCTTGAACAATAAACTATGATTAGCAAGCAATTACCACAAATCCTTTGCAACTCATGAATTCATTAACCAAAGGCAGCTTTTGATCTTCAAAATCTATGAATATTATTCAAGCAAGAAGACAAGATAGAATGATAACAAAGAACACAAAGTCTGATATGAAACTCTCATGAATCTCTAATGGCAGAAATGCTAATCATAAAATGCCCACAAGCTTACAAAATGAACACACACAGGAAAACTACCTGCTCCTACTCTCTCTAGCCTCTCTTGGCTCATCCCAAACCCCTTTCCAAGAGATCTTTCCTTCTTTAAATAGAGAACAACATTCAAATGAACTAAGGAGGTCGAATCCCATCTCCTCCATTGGATTCTAAGCCTTGGAGATAGGTGGCAACAATCAAAGAGACAAAAATCCAACAAACTGCTAATTTTCAGGAATTTGTTGGAAGTCATTAATGAAATGTCTCCACCTCATTGCATGAGGCCTTTGGTCCAGGTGTCCCTTGACATCTAATTGATCCTTGAGAATTCATTCGAACTCTCCTTGACATGTGGCAACCTCCCAACAAGGCGAATATCAAAACCGTGACCACTATAGGAAATTAGTACGCAAGGCCACTATGCAAAGTACGCAGCGCCTACTTCTATAGCCAATATCTCTCAAACCAAAACACATTTTGAAAAACTAAGAGAGGTTTTTGTTATTTGGAATGTTATGAACAAAAACCTCCTCTAGTTTTCAAAAATGCACCCTTAACTGCTCATAAACCAAGTTTTAAATTAGTGATTCAAAACTGGCATAATAACTTTGCACAATTCGTTTTCTACCATAATATTACGCAACACCTGTAGGTAGCGCCCGACTATGTTGCAGGTTTAGGTAGCAATGTCAAAAAGCAACGCCTTCAATCTTGAACATGTGATTGGTGGTCTTTTATAATGTCGAACCCATTGTGTTTAGGTGTCTTGGCAGTATAGTAGGTTGTGCACTTTACCACTGAGGGAGTTAACACATTAGCAAAAATCCAAAACTCTGATAGTTAGGCCTCTTATGGATGAGAATTCTTGTGATAACATAAGCTCCATGGGGGATGACATGCTCCCCGCGACCTGCCAACAACTTGTAGACCTGTGCCTTGTCCATATTTAACTCTGTCCCAGAAAACCTCTATACTCGAAAGCACCTATGTTCCTTATTTGAAACTGATATGACTGTATGCTGAAAACTGACAAAAAGGAAAAGCTAAAAAGTGAGCTTATTTCTTCCTACTTCTACTCTAATCAAGTGTGTTGCTTCATATTAGGTAAAAGTGTGCTTCCAATGAAGCCATACAAGCATTTGACTGATTGGTAAGCATCTTGATCCGGAAATGATCAATGTAGGAAACCAAAGAATACATAAATGCATTTCAAAAGAGTAGGACAACCATCCTTCAATTGACAAAAGTGCTCTGACATCCAAGCTTCTCAGAGACTCAAGATAATTAGCAAATGGATCTATAAGACTGAAAACAAATACCTCTTGTTGTTTTTTCAATTGAAGATCCGAAAGTCTCTGCATATCCTCCTGTTGATCATGGCTGCCACCTTTGGATGCTTGCAAATCTAAATAGATATATATATGCTAGCTTCACAGTTGATGATAGATTGTTTGGTGTCTTCTGCAGATCTAAGCTCCAACACAATACATGTGGGCTCACTGATTTGAGAAGGTGATTGTTGAATGTTTGTTGTGGGAGTTTCTGGATGGCTGATTTCTATACACAGTTGTTCTTCATCAACACCTGATTCATAGTTGTCATAAAATTGGTGGGCTGCTCTTCACGTCGACAAAAGAGATCTGCTCTCCTTCATCATAATATTCATCAAAAATAGATGAATCAAGCACACCCTTTTCTTGCATAAAAAGATGATCAATCTCCTGATCTTCTTCTTCAATCTCAGGTACTAACAAAGGATGGGAAACCTCTTGCAGGAAAGGAGAAAGATCATTTTCTACAATAGTTTCTTCTTGTAAATCAGTGAGATCAGATGCATAAGCTACATGATTTAATGGATCTGAATCCATGCAATCATTAGTCTAGCCATCAATCATGCCATGAAAGTCCTCTTCTCGGGAATTAGAAGGAGAAAATTTTTCATGCACATCTTCATTAGAAAACTCAGTTTCATCTTCACTTTCACTTTCAATCGAATCATTAGTAAGCTCATCACATGAAGAAGACTCTACTTCCTGCTGAATATAAATCTTGTATTTTTCACAACACCCTTCAAGAAGTTTGTCAGAAGAGTAGTACTTACTGAAATGCTTATTGAAAGCTGCATGAAATTCCTGCAGTGAAGATATGATGACAACAAGGAGTGAATGATACCACCACCTTCGAGCATCACCATGTAATGAGTATAAGAACACCTTCATGAGAGCATCTTCATGATAGACATTCAACTGATCTGTGCACTGATGAAAATATATGAGATGTTGGGCAGGGTTATCCCCTTCATCTCCACGAAATAAAGGCAGAAAATCTGCGCATTCTAAGAAGGAAGGCACATGAATAGGAAAACCAGGAATAGCTGAAAAATTGAAAGGTGCAAACCTCCGAGCCAAGATAGCTTCCATGGCTATGACTGTTTCGTATCAATGAAGTTGCCAACATGATCTTCCTTCATGGAGTGGATTCAAGTGGAGTTGTCAAGTGAATGATGAAGTCCTGACTATGTGACCAGCCCTTGTTCACTATCAAAAGCTGGATCTGATCAATGTTGTTCTCCCAGGGATGATTTATCATTCATCTCCGTCCCCGGCAACGACGCCATTTATGTTATCACTCCAAGAGTCACTCCCATACTGCAAATGAGAGTAAGCTTGGTAACCTAGAAATGTAAATGGATTAAAATAGTTTGAATAGGTGGATCAACAAGAGGAGAGTAAAAAGGAGGGTCTGCAAATACATTCCATTGGGCATGGAGTCATAACATCTTACAGATCAAAGGCAATCAAGTTGCCTACCAGACAAAGGGCTTATGCAAAGATGGATAGAAGAATAGAAGGTAAACAAAGAGAAGAATAACCACATAACAAAGATCCTTTCTGTAATATAGATTGAAGAGTGCTTGAACAATAAACTGTGATTAACAAGCAATTACCACAAATGCTTTGCAGCTCATGAATTCATTAACCAAAGGCAACTTTTGATATTCAAAATCTGTAAATATTATTCAAGCAAGAAGACAAGATACAATGATAACAAAGAACACAAAGTCTGATAAGAAACTCTCATGAATCTCTAATGGCAGAAATGCTAATCATAAAATGCCCACAAGCTTACAAAATGAACACACACAGAAAAACTACCTACTCCTACTCTTTCTAGCCTCTATTGGCTCATCCCAAACCCCTTTCCAAGAGATATTTCCTTCTTTAAATAGACAATAGCATCCAAATGAACTAAGGAGGTCAAATCCCATCTACTCCATTAGATTCTAAGCCTTGGAGATAGGTGGCAACAATCAAAGAGACAAAAATCCAACAAACTGCTAATTTTCAGGAATTTGTTGGAAGTCATTAATGAAATGTCTCCACCTCATTGCATGAGGCCTTTGCTGGAGCTAAATCTTAGGTCCAGGTGTCCCTTGACATCTAACTGATCCTTGAGAAGTCATTTGAACTCTCCTTGACATGTGGCAACCTCTCAACAAGGCGAATATCAAAACCGTGACCACTATAGGAAATTAGTACGCAACGCCATTGTGCAAAGTACACAACACCTACTTCTATAGCCAATATCTCTCAAACCAAAACACATTTTGAAAAACTAAGAGAGGTTTTTGTTATTTGGAATGTTATGAACAAAAACCTCCTCTAGTTTTCAAAAATACATCCTCAATTGCTCATAAACCAAGTTTTAAATTAGTGACTCAAAACTGGCAGAATAACTCTGTACAATTTGTTTTCTGCCAGAATATTATGCAGCGCCTGTAGGTAGCGCCCAACTGTGTTGTAGGTTTAGGTAGTAATGTCAAAAAGTAGCACCTTCAATCTTGAACATGTGAAGAGTAGTTGGTGGTCTTTTATAATGTCAAACCCATTGTGTTGAGGTGTCTTGGCAGTATAGGAGGTTGTGCACTTTACCACTGAGGGAGTTAACACATTAGCAAAAATCCAAAACTCTGATAGTTAGGCCTCTTCTAGATGAGAATTCTTGTGCTAACATGTTCTACGATCACAATTAGTGTATATTATACGTATATAGGATTATAATGCTATTTTAATAAGTATTGGGTTTATAACATAGTTGGGACATGTTCATTAGCAATAAGGTACCTACTCATGGTGCATAGAGCTCCACCTCAAAAAATTTAGCAAATGTGGCATTTATGTCTCCATCATTGTGATATACATGTGAAAATTCATACATACAAGGAACCATTATACCAAATAAAGCATTTATTATGTTGCATTTGCTTGAAGATAATTTATACTAAAATCAACAACCACAATACATAGAACTCAATGACTCAAGGAAGTTTATCTTCTAGAAAGACGACTTTCCTCGAAATGGGAAAAAAGAATAATTGGATACAAAATGTAGATATTCATACCTAGGTTCACTTAACAAACTCAAAACTAAAATAAAGGTTTCATAGTTTCCCTTTTCAATAAAGGGGACATCTAAGTTGGTTGGGTTACCTAAAATGCACAAGTTATTGGTTAGGTCGATTCAATTATGAAGTTTCATATAAACAATGTGTAGTTACTTGAAGATGATATTACCTTCCCTAATCCCTTGATGCGTTGAGAGTGTGAGTCCATAAATTACATACATAGTCAATTCAATTGTGAAGCTTCATACAAACATTAAGCAGTTTCTTGAAGTGGACATCACCTCCCCCAACCATGTGATGATCCAAGATTATGATTCCATCAGGACTATTGCTAAAGCACCATAGGAAGATGCAATGACAACATGATTATTAATTTAATTTAATTAATGTTATGTATGAAATCCATTCAATCTAGTTAAATTTTACTAAAAAGTTTTAAGCCACCAAAGTTTAGGAAGATGCAATGACAACATGATTATTGATTTAATTTAATTATTGTTATGTATAAAATCTATTCAATTTAGTTAAATTTTACTAAAAAGTTTTATGCCACCAAAGTTTAAGGGTGAATATAAATATTGTCAATTATAACAATATTTACTTACATGATGTTGCATAAACTTTACCTGCTATGCATATAGATATGCATTTTGAAACATACAACAGTGATATGCTACCAAGTCAACACATTATGAACTCTACAACCACAAGATTGAGTTCCATGTCCACCCACAAACCATTGACTTGCAAAGCTTGCAAGGAGACCACCATGTAATAATATAAAATTACAATGGACAAGATAAATTCCACCAAACTTCACAGTTGACAATAACTATCTTCACCCTAAATTTAAACATAAGTCAATAATTGCATAGAGAACAAGTGTTGCATGGCAGTGTAGTCCGTGCCAGGTTGGAATGGGAATAAATGTGACCGAGTACAGACACGTAGGTAGGAAGTTGAAGTACATGGAAACACAAAAGAATTAGCATTCCCGAATTAGTTTTCTTTAAAACAAGGACTTGTGGACATAATAGAAATTGAAATTTATCAAATTATAGGTTCCTGGACAACATAAATTATACATATGAAATTTGTAATTTTATAAAGTAGATATTTACTTTTATACATACGAAATATGTACTTTTATAAAGTACGGGAATGAGATTCCATACTTGGCAGTTTTTGGATCACAGGTTCTCGGGCTGGTGCGTTGAAAATCGGGCTCTGTTGTTCCATGCCCTACAAATAGCACCGAGAGTTCCGCAACATACAAATTGACAATCAGAGTTGTGGACTATTTGAAATTTAAGGGCGTACATATGTTACACAAGTTCGTGGACAAAAACACAAAAAAAACTAGCATTCTTGAATTAGTTTTCTTTAAAACAAGGGCTCTTGAACATAAGAAATTGAAAATCATCAAATTACAGGTTCCTAGACATCATAAATTATACATACCAAATATGTAATTTGATTAAGTAGATATATAGAGCATGTGGGTTGTCGGGCTAGCGCGCTGAAAATTGGGTTTCTGTTGTTCTGTGCCCTACAAATAGCACATAGAGTTCCACGACATACAAATTGACAATCAGACTTGTAGACTATTTGAATTTTAAGGGCCAACATCTGTTACATAGGTTCGTGGACAAAAGCATAAAAAAACTAGCATTCCCGAATTAGTTTTCTTTAAAACAAGGGCTCCTGGACAGAAGAAATTGAAATATATCAAATTATAGGTTCCTAGACAACAGAAATTATACATATCAAATATGTAATTTGATTAAGTAGATATATAGAGCATGCACAGAAGCTTCATTCCGGGTTCTCGGGCTGAAAATTGGGCTTTTGTTGTTCTGCGCCCTACAAATAGCACCGAGAGTTCCGCGATATACAAATTGACAATCAGACTTGCAGACTATTTGAATTTTTGGATCGCGGGTTCTCAGGCTGGCGGGTTGAAAATTGGGCTTTTGTTGTTCTGTGGCCTACAAATAGCACCTAGAGATCCGCGATATACAAATCGACAATTGGACTTGAGGACTATTTGAAATGTAAGGGCCTATGTCTGTTACATAGGTTCGTGGACAAAAGCACAAAAAAAACTAGCATTTCGGAATTGGTTTTCTTTAAAACAAGGGCTCCTGGACAAAAGAAATTGAAATTTATGAAATTATAGTTCCTAAACAATATAAATTATACATACCAAATATGTAATTTGATTAAGTAGATATATAGAGAGGTTCTTGGATAGCATAAATTATACATATGAAATTTGTAAATTTATAAATGAGATATTTACTTTTATACATACGAAATATGTACTTTTATAAAGTATGGGAATGAGATTCCATACTTGGTAGTTTTTGGATCGCGGGTTCTTGGGCTGACGCGTTGAAAATCGGGCTTTGTTGTTATGTGCCCTACAAATAGAACCCAGAGTTTTGTGACATACAAATTGACAATCGGAGTTGTGGACCATTTGAAATTTAAGGGCATACGTATATTACACAGGTTCGTGGACAAAAACACAAAAAAACTAGCATTCCCGAATTAGTTTTCTTTAAAACAAGGGCTCCTCGACACAAGAAATTAAAAATCATCAAATTATAGGTGATTGGACAACATAAATTATACATACCAATTATGTAATTTGATTAAGTAGATATATAGAGCATACGGGTTGTCGGGCTGGCACATTGAAAATTGGGCTTATGTTGTTCCGTGCCCTACAAATAGCACCTAGAGTTCTGCAACATACAAATTGACAATCAGAGTTGTGGACTATTTGAAATTTAAGGGCCAACGTCTGTTACATAGGTTCGTGGACAAAAGCATAAAAAAACTAGTATTTTCAAACTAGTTCTCTTTAAAACAAGGACTTCTGGACAAAAGAAATTGAAATATATCAAATTATAGGTTCCTGGATAGCAGAAATTATACATATCAAATATGTAATTTGATTAAGTAGATTTATAGAGCATGCACATAAGCTTCATTCTGGGTTCTCGGGATGAAAATTGGGCTTCTGTTGTTCTGTGCCCTACAAATAGCACCAAGAGTTCCGCGATATACAAATTGACAATTGGACTTGCAAACAATTTGAGTTTTTGGATCGCGGGTTCTCGGGCTGGCGGGCTGAAAATTGGGCTTATGTTGTTCTGTGGCCTACAAATAGCACCTAGAGTTCTGCGATATACAAATTGACAATTGGACTTGCGGACTATTTGAAATGTAAGAGTCTATGTTTGTTACATAGGTTCGTGGACAAAAGCACCAAAAAAACTAGCATTCCAGAATTGGTTTTCTTTAAAACAAGGGCTCCTAGACAGAAGAAATTGAAATTTATCAAATTATAGGTTCCTGAACAACATAAATTATACATTCCAAATATGTAATTTGATTAAGTAGATATATAGAGCATTCACGGAACCCTAATTTCGGGTTCTCGGGTTGGCGGGTTGAAAATTGGGCTTTTGTTGTTCTGTGCCCTACAAATAGCACTAAGAGTTCTGTGATATACAAATTGACAATTGGACTTGAAGACTATTTGAATTTTAAGGGGCTCGTTTCGAAAAAGTTTAGCATTCATGAATTAGTTTTTCTTTTTACATACGTTGGTGGACAAAAAAACAAAAAATAGTGACGTCTGTTACATAGCCTGGTCGACAAAAGTATGAAAAAATAGCATTCTCGAATTAGTTTTCTTTAAAAGAAGGGCTCCTGCACAGAAGAAATTGAAATCTATCACCCCATACTTACGCAGTTTTTGGATCGCCGGTTCTCGGGCTGGCGGGCTGAAAATTGGGATTTTGTTGTTTCATGCCCTACAAATAGCACCCAGAGTTCCGCGATATACAAATTGACAATCAGACTTGCGGACTATTTGAATTTTAAGGACCTACGTCTGTTACATAGGTTCGTGGACAAAAGAAGAAAAAAAAACTACCATTCCTGAATTAGTTTTCTTTAAAACAAGGGCTCCTGGACACAAGAAACTGTTCATGGACAACATAAGTTATACATACCAAATATGTAATTTGATTAACTAGATATATAGAGCATGGATGAAACCCTCATTCCATACTTGGCCAGTTTTTGGATCGCGTGTTCTCGGGTTGGGGACCTGAAAATCGGGCTTCTGTTGCTTTGTGTCCTACAAATAGCACCGATAGTTCCGTGATATACAAATTGGCAATCAGACTATTTGAATTTCAAGGGGCTCATGTCCAAAAAATTTAGCATTTGCGAAATAGTTTTCTTTACATAGGTTTTACATACGTTGGTGGACAAAAGCACAAAAAATATAGTACCAATGTCTGTTACATAGGGTGGTGAACAAAAGGACCAAATAAATAGCATTCCCGAATTAGTTTTCTTTAAAATAGGGGCTCCTGGACACAAGAAATTGAAATTTATCAAATTATGGGTTCCTGGAGAGCATAAATTATACATAGCAAATTCGTAATCTTTTAAAGTAGATATTTACTTTTATACATACGAAATATGTACTTTTATAAAGTATGGGGATGAGATTTTATAGAGCATGCATGGAGCCCTCATTCCATATTTGCACGGAGCCCTCATTCCATACTTAGGCAGTTTTTGGATCGCAGGTTCTCGAGCTGGCGGCCTGAAAATTGGGCCTCTGCTGTTCCATGACCTACAAAGAGCACCCACAGTTCAGTGATATACAAATTGACAAGCGGACTTGCAGACTATTTTAATTTTAAGGGCCTTTGTGGCAAACAATATGAAGGACAAGTGGTAAAGATGCAAGAAATGACATACTCTCTATACGTTTGAGTAGAAAAAAAGTAGTTAACACAATTTTATGACATTTATATAAAAATAATAATAAAACGTGTTACATATTCCTGGAAATTTAAAGAAACATATATAGATATATATGTGAAATATGATATCTCAAATTTGAGTGAGTGATTTATGTCATACTTAATTTTGAAAATGACTAGGGAGGAGAAAAATATGCATCAGAAAAAAAAAAAATTGAGATAAAGTAAACAAAATCACTTCACATTCAGCATAGCTGAAGATAAAAATCTACGAACACATAAATATATAAGGAGACAAAAGAACAGTTTTATTTGGAATATATGAAAAGAAAAATAGTTTGTTACATATCCCTGGAAATGTAAATGCGTTTGTCATATAGACTGGGATTGGGGCTCCCGCGGACCATAACAGAAATATGTACAGGAAATAGAACTGTGGAAAGAAGAAGTTGGACACGGTAGAATGTAATACCTGAAAAGTAGAAATGGGAGGATCAAAGGTGGAATAACTGGATTGATAAAGAAAGGACTATCAGTATACACTTACACGCATGGCACATATAAGTAATTTTGGTGTTTGCTTGCTCATGCCTTTTCCTATTGGTTTTTGTCCGCGGCCCGCTTGATTAACTGGATTGATAAACAGAGGATTTATGCATTTCCCTATTGGATTTCGTCGATGACCCACTTCAAGTTCTCTTCAATATAGCTTCTCAAGGGGGCGATGTTGATGTCATTGCGAATTTTAATGCTGAAAAGTTCATTTTCTAATTCTCTTAGATCAATTGAAAGTTTACACAGAGCTTGATGAATGTCTCCATTCTGTATTGAATACTGGACTAGCTAGTTGTCCATCTCTTCTTCATGATATTCAAGAATCTTGTAAAAACTTTCTAAAGACAAGGCCTTAAAATTATCAACTTGTTTATCGAAAGCTTGCTTGGTTAACACCAACGAGTTGACGATTAAGCTGGGGTCCTGGAAGTTGTTTGTCTTTTCTGCTAACTCTATTTTGGTGAGCTTTGTGAATAACGTTTCTTTCTTTGATATTGCTTTCTCACATGATTGGACGATGAGATACAGGTTCTTCACCTTCTCTTTCTAGCATGCTTCTAATTGAGTGAGACGTTTTTTGGACGGGAGATCATGTTGTCTTCTTGTCGTGTCTGGCATGTTGTTGACATGAAAGGCAAAAGGGATGACCGTGTGAAAATAGAAAGTTTCTTCATTTTTTAAATCCATCTGCAAAAGTTGGAGCAAGTTATGTGCCTTGCTCCCCAGGGAATCCATATTTTGTGATGTTTCCCAAACCTTAGTAATCAGTTCCATTCTTTTGTTAATATTTTTCTCCACATATCCCCTACAGGATGCAAGGAAGTTGGAGGAGCCTTTTAGATTTGTTGCAGGGGTGCAGGTAGTCGCAGGCATTGCTATCTCCAAAGGACTATCAAGCAATGGCATAGGAAACAAAGCTTCCTCTAATTCCTTAATCTGGTTCTTTAGTCTGGCATTCTCGGCCTCAATGACTCCAACATAATCATGAAGAGCATCTTCGGTTGCCATGTGAAGTTGAGAGATTTTGGACGCTTGCTAATGGAAAGGTCAAGTTCTGAACGATGTTTTCTTTTCTTATTCTTTACAACTCTTTTTTCAATGATTAATTTTTTTTATTCGCTTTCAAAAACAACACTCTGGAATACGAAGGATTCATCTTCGTAAAAAAATTCGGTATCAACCATGTCCATTGAGTAGGCATGGTGAATTGTGTCTCTGGGCTGATCAAGGTTGCAGAATATGATACCCAGATCAACGTCAAGATCCATGTTTTCAGTGTAAATTTTGGGCTGCTCCGCCTCTCCTACAATTCTTTTTCCCTTCTTCTGCATGGGAAGCTCGTGAGGAAGATGTTCACTGTATGTCTACAAAACTATTGTGGAGCTGCTTCCAGTAGTTTATGAAAACGTTGGTTTGCTCCAGACGCTGCTTGAAATGAAGAAATGGAGGGGACAATATAACCCCCCAGAAACATTGGTTCAATGCGTGCGAATGGAAAATATCCTCATTAATGACAATATATATGCATGTTGTATGGTGACATGTTAGAAGTAAAGTTTAATTATTGCATACTTAGAAGTGCGAAGGTGGCGGTTATGACGAAGAACATTTAAGGATTGGAGGTTTCATGAAGGAACCAAGTTGGCAGCGTGCAAATGACATTCCATGGTATTTGAAATTAAGACTGGGAAGAAATTGGAGGTTTCGTGAAGGAAGCAAGCTGGCGGCGTGCGAATGACATTCAATGGCATTTGAAATTAAGACTGGGAAGGGATAAGAAAAGTCTTTGCAAATATTGCATTAATGGCAGAACTTATCGAGCCTTGCGTGCATCAATGACAGCTTAGATGGTGCCTGCACGATGATCTGTCAGCATTAAAGATTTAGAAACAAGA
>ML807472.1:308126-319957 GCA_009831015.1 Picea engelmannii | reverse complement strand
ATTGACACGTGTGAAGGTGACGGGCATGGGGAAGAGCAAGCAAGGAAGGAATGGGCAAGTCTGAAACTAGTGAGTGTCCGATGGTGAAACTGCATGAGTCAGAATTGTTCACTGCAAAACGCGTAAAACGTAAGAGGGAATGATGGTGCAGTTTAGCGGAGGGTTTGTATATTTGGGGAATTGCGGGAAAGTTTCTAAGCATGGAAAGTGTGACTTTTTGTAGCCTTTCAAGGAGCATAGCGAAGGGAAGCATGTATAGTCTTTAGGTAGCGGGTTCTCGAGCTGACGAGCTCAAAATTGGCTAAGCAAACGAAAGGGCTCGGTCCGACTCCCAGTGCATATTTCATAATTCATGTGCAACACCAACTCTGTGGTTACCAGATCAGTGTGTGTAGAAACGAGACAAAACTAAATATGTACCTTTATAAAATATGGACATGATATTTTATAGAGCATGTACAGATATCGCGTTCCATACTTGGCCACTTTTTGGATTGTGGGTTCTCAGGCAGGCGGGCTAAAAAAATAGGCCTCTATTGTTCCGTGATCTACAAATAACACACACAGTTCCGCAATATACAAATTGGCAAGCGGACTTGCGGGGTGGCTGAGATTTTATAGACCATGTATAGTTTATGGATCGTGGGTTCTCAGCCTGGGGGGGTAAAAAACGGGCCTCTATTGTTCATTGCCTTACAAACAACTTATGATAATAAATTGACAAGTGGATTTGCGGGTTGGTCGGCTCAACATTTGTTAATTGAAAAGCGGATTTGCGGGCTGGCCGGCTCAACATTCTACTTCTACTGATTTCCGCAATATACAAATTGACGGCGGGCTCCCAGAAACAAGCAATACATACCAAATATGCACAGATCCCTTATTCCATACTTAGCCACTTATTTGGATCACTGACTTACAGGCTGTACATTGGGCCAATTTTCGCGATATACAAATTGACACACAGACTCCAGGGCTGGCGGGCTCCTAGAAACGACCAATACATACCGAATATGCACATATCGTTTATTCCATACTTAGCCACTTATTTGGATCACGGATTTGAGGGCTGTACATTGGGCCTCTAATGTTTTGTGTCCTTCAAATAACACCCATAGTTGAGCGATATACAAATTGACAAGTGGACTTGCAGGCATGTTGGCTCAACATTGCATTTTTGTTGGATGGCGGACGTGCAAGCTGGCGGGCTCTAGGCGCAAAACAAAAATAAAAATAAAGACATAGTTGCAAACAAGTTCGACAAATATAGACAAAGTAAACGAAAAAACTGTCTAGTATGGAACATGGGCAGAAAAAGAATGCACCTTTGCATGGATTCCTCTACATCTTTGGGTAGGAGTTCTTTGTAGCGTGTAGTTTTCTTGTCTGTTTCTATCAAGAAAAGTACAAAACAAAAGGGATATGAACATAAGTTCAGATGTAAAGAAAAAGGCAAGTACTATGTACATATACTAAAAAAAATAGAATAAGATGAATAGAGTGATAAATAGTTTTTGGGAGGATGTACCTTTTTTGTTTTTGTTTGCATAATGTATATTTTATAATTCAAGTACAGCATCGGCTGTATGCTCACTGGAACAATATGTGTAGAAATCAGGGAAAACCAAGAAGCTGGATATATATATATATATATATATATATATATACAACAAGCTATACATATATGCTTTGAAACATATAAATATGAGTTTGCAATATGTTTGATGTATATCTCATAATTCAAGTGCAATACCAATTGTATCGTGATCAGACCAATATGTGTCTAATATAAACATACTGTATTGAGGAATGGGCACATTGGACCAGACATGGTCAATAAGTGCGTTTTGCAAATGGCCTGTGTTGTTCAAAAGAAAGCAGAGACTGTATTTGCACATGTAGTTTTCCAATTCTTTTGTTCTACCACTATTTTGTAGCATGTCAATATTGAAGTCTCCTACAAGTACAATGGGTCCGTTCAGATGGAAATGACCCAATGCATTGGAAATAACATCTACTATGTTGGAGAATGTTGCATGGGGAGCAACATATAGATTCAATATTGCAACTTTTGTTTCATGGAAAAAAAAATTTGCAAGCACCAGTTCAACATTCTTTTCTTTGATATGTATATGGTCCAAAATTGGTACATGTTTTTTCACCAGTATCATCACCCCATGTGTAATGTAACTTCATATGTAATTGTGATTTGGGAATTGTTTGTTCTGCATGCATAATGCCATATGTGTTTCCTGCAAGCATAGAATATCGGATTGCATTATATCATAGTCATTCAGCATATCATCCATGTGTGCATTTAAGCTGCATGTGTTAAGCGAGAGAATTGATACAGATGAATTTGTTTGTATGGATTGGTAATCATAGTGCAGTTGCCATTTTGCGGTGGTCCCGAGTCATTCCATTTCAATATCAACTTTCTGTTTCACTTTGAAGTTATCTTTTGTGAGAGGACTTAGTAAATACAAGGAGTCTATGCTTCTGACACGGGACAGTGCTGTGTATACAAGTCCATGTATCCGAATTCCAACAGGCTGAAATGCAACATTATCAAGTGTTAGTCCTTGTGATCTGTGGACTGTACGTGCACATGCAAGTTTAATAGGAAACTGTTTTCGAATCTTCAGTCGACTTGTCTTTGTTGATGTCGATACTGGCTTTGATATTCGCAAAATAGGTGTCCAATCGCTTCCAGTGTTTGAATTATATAGATAAGACAACTTGCTTGCTTGTCGCTTGCCTATATGCGGTTCATGGAACTTAATCTAAAGGACATCTACTTTCTCTGCCTTCGTATAGCCTTTGAGTATTCCATCTGCACCATTCACCAAGCCATACTGTGAATCATAGTTACAGACATATATTTCAACCAACATTTCTAATTTGAGGACAAGTTGCAAAGGTAAAGTGACTGAATGTTCATGACGTGGCACATTTCCATGGTTGTCTTCTTCTAGGTCAATCGAATTGATGATGATATCATCGTCAGGCATGAGCGACAACATGTGGTTGTTATGCATTGCAACATCCTTATTTCTGTAGAACATGTAAGGGAATGTTGGGTCTATTGGTGCATGCCGTAAGCACCTCGAATTGATATAGGTCAAGTCATCATATGTTTAGATGTTTGTGCGCATTCTATTCAGAATTGCAATGAGTGTTTCGTCTGTTTGGCACATTGTGGTATGCAACTCAAAGCATTTAATATTGTCCCTCCATAAGTCATGGGTGACTGTTTCCATGTTAACGGTAGGTTGTTCAAATATCAAAGAATCTTGGATGGGTTGTGCTTGGTAAAGATCCCCACAGAATATCATGTCAATGTTTCCAAAGTATTTCATATGCACATGTTTTATGCTTCTTAGTCGGTTGTCAATGGAATACAAGAACCGACTCCCAATCAAAGATGCTTCATCTATAAAGACAAGTTGGAGTTCCTCATAAAGCTTAGATAATGTATCCAACATTTCCTTGCTAAGTGGAAGAAACTGTGACTTGTTAAAAGGCATTAAAAATGCAGAGTAGACTGTTGTTCCACCAACATTATATGCAACTTTTCTTGTGTATGCAACTATTAGGCCCTTTAGTTTCATAGGATCAGAGGAATTGTTTGAATCATAAATTCGTATAAGCATTTGGAACAATGCTTTCATTGTGAATGTCTTGCTTGTTCCTGCTCCGCCTGTAAGGAACAAGTGCACATGATTGTTCATATTCAAGCGTTTTTTAAGAGCAATGTCCTTTAGAATTGTTTGTTGTTCGCGATTCAACAGATGTCTTATTCTGTGGTATTCATTATTTTCAATTAGGAAATGATGTTTTGTAACTTGAAAACCAAGATTGATACGTTTTTCACTTCTAGCCGCTGGACGACGAGGCAAATCCGCTTGCAAGTCATAGAACTCGAAAGGAGTTCTGGTTGTTTTTCGATTTCTTAATGTCTCATCATGTTCGCCAGGGTTTTCTAGGTCATTAAGTGCAACTTTTAGATCACCCCATGTTGGATTAACATTGTAGGTAAATCTAGCTTCATTGATGTGCACTATAGTCTCAAACGCAACATACGCAGCTTCCCATGTAGAGAAGTTATGTTTTAATGTCTCTTCGTTTTCATCGAACGAAACGTACAACAACAATTTTTTTCTACAATAGTTTTCATAGTCACAATGTTTATTGTATTTGACAAACCGTATCACAGAGGATTTTTTTCTTTTCGATATGGGTGCACCATTTTTTTTGTAATGCAATATGAATTCTGCTAAGCAGATATGCCTAATATGATTTGGACGTTGGACGTAATAATCAATAATAGAGCGACATAGCATGTCTTCTGAATTGTCAGGCTCTTGTTGTAGCAAAACCGGTGGTTTAAGCACAAATGTGCATTTTTCAAGTGGAGATGTGTTTATGAAGACACATTTTCTTGAACTACAAGTGAGGGGAAAGGAAAGTGTAATGTGAATTGCTTGCTAAGCAGACATTTGTTGAAGATTAAACAATGTATTTGTATGGCATCAATATGACTTCTTTCATGTTCTTTGTGTATTCTTCTGAATGCACTTGTCATAGATTTATCAATCTTCATCATATACGAGGTACAGTACGATGCTGCAGCATATGCATTGCGCACGTACTGGGCATCTATATTTGCTTTCCACATAACTGACATGTCCAAGGAGAAACTGTTGTTCCAAATACGGGAGAGTTTTCGTTTAAGGAAAAGTGTTGGTTGCCTAAGCGTACATTGTATGGCTTGGATGTACTCATCTTCTGATAGATTTACCTATGTCAAGAAGGCATCGAAGCTCATTAGCTCGTCAAATTCTCCTTGTTCTAGAAATGTGAACAAGGATTTAGATTTCTCAACAACAACATTGTCCTCTAAACTAACTGACTCTATGATTCTTGTAGCTCTCATTGGCGGCACGCGAAAGTTGTATCTGCAATGCAAGTTTTTTTGTTTTCTACAACTTCTTGTATGGTAATGTCTATGGACTTTCACAAGTTCTGGATCCAAATGATCTGTGTTGCATGTTATGTATTTATCCACAAATTGTTCGATCTCTGAATTGTTATTAGCTCCATAGACTGGTGCACCCTCTATCCACAACAGTGCGTGGTCATGTTCATTTCCCCTATTCTGGAATTCAGTCACAAAAAAGTGGTCCGATATTTTTCCGAAAAATGTTTCTTCATGGCATATCAATTGTCTCAAAGCATTTATTCTATGTCTATAGTAGCGAGTACATGTCACTGGGTCTTTTCTTATGAGGTAGTCAATGTCATTATTTTCTAGTGTATTGGTTTCTTTTTCACGTTTCATGTTCCCATGCAGGTCAGATACGATAGCCACCAATGGATCCCAACAATGCTCTACACTTGTAAATGTGATGAAAAATGTTGGCGGGCCCAATTGTCGGATCATTGCAAAAATATATTTTTTGTTTTGTTGCAAATAGTCAGGAGAGGTGCGAATGTTTTTAAAATCTATGTATCCAATATCAGATTTCATAATTTTTTCTAGGTTTACTTTGTACTTCACATCCTTGGCCAACAACTTTCTTCCTTGTAACTGGCCTTTTCTTATTCGGACCCACATGCAGGACAAAACTTGCTCTATTATTATGCATATTGTTTTGAAAAACAAATTTGTTATGTGACAGGAGAAGTAACTGCTTGAATGTAGCAGCTCCATAGAAGAGTGTTGGAAGTTCATTTCCTCAACGAATTTGTCCTTGAATATTCCAAGTGGACGTTGCCCCTCGGCAGGTGCAATTTCGACAATTTTGTCTTGCAAGTCACGAATTCACTGTGAATCGGTGAATCCATGCACCAATGTTTCAGCAGGTGTTTCATTCTTCGATTCATCACTTGTATAAATTCACTAGGATTTTCGAGAGTGTCTGCAGAGTTGCCATCCTCTTCTGCAAGAACATTGTTCCAGTTGCCATTTACACAAATGTTCTCTTCTTTGTATAGGGCCCTGGAACATAATTTCTTTAATGCTTTCATAACAGCATGCACACGCACTTTGTTTTTCTGATAGGCATTTTTGTATCGTAAGCGTCTTTTCGGAGCCACAACAATTGTCATTGTATTGTTAATGAATTGTGGCAACGCTTTTTGCACAACATCTAGCTGAACATGCACATTAATAATTGATCCCGTTAAGCCCATCTGGGGTCATTTATAGCCCCAAGGTCTGATTTGAGCAAATGCAATTCGCAGAGACACAAGTCTCTCCTCAAGTTCCGTAAGTGCACTTACATCTGGTAGTGGTGTATTACATCTTATTTGGTCAGAGGTTGCAAACTATGGCAGTTTTCCATTTTCAAGTGATCGTTTGCATGGAAGACAAACTTTCCCACTGGAAAATGGTTTATCGTGCGTTGTCAAGCGGAGGTATTCTGCTTGCAAATCAGGCGTGAAAGGCTTGCTGTTTTTTGAAAAATTCAATTCTTCACAAATTGCACATGCAATGGAAGGAGTGTCTTTCATTTGTTTCATGTAGGTCTGTCTTGCATTTTTCTTTCGCAGCGAAGTATGGGCATAAACTGTTTCCTGGTTTTCATTGCTAGTACTGCATGGTGTTGCTTCTAGACCACAGACTATCACAGTTGCATGACCATTATGGGATATGCGATCGTACCTGTTTATGTTCTGTTCTGCACAAACAAATTTCTTTACATTGTGATATGTGAGTTTCTCTCTAAAAGGAAGCGTAGAAATGTATTTTTTTCTCTCGCGAATGACCTTTTTCAAGTTGTGGTAACTTACTCTACGTTTCTTGCCCAAGGGCACGATGAGCTGATGGCAACTGGGATGAATTTCACTCTCACTCAGCTTCTCATAAACTACTTTACGTTTTTTGTTTAACGCCTCTATGGCCTTATCACAACTCGGACGAATTTGACGCATAACTTTTTTCAAATTGTGATAACTTACTCTACGTTTTTTTTTTAAGCCCTCTATGGCCTCATCACAACTGTCATGAATTTTACACATGTTTTTTTTGTTCAAGCCCTGTATGCCCATATCGCAACCGGGAGGAGTCTCATTCTCACTAAAAAACAATTGACGCGTATGCAGATTCAATGTCGTTTCGGTGGCATGGACATTCAACACTGAACTACCGATATGTCCAAGCAAAGGTTCATAATGGATATGTGTTGTATCTGTTTTCAACGAGAGGATGTCAATTGTTTGATCGTAATTTGAATTAGTAAACCAAGAATGGACAGTGCCATCTGCCAAGGCCGACCAGACCTGAATATTCACCCCGAATATCATAGACAACCATTGCAAACAGAATCTGCAACCCTCCACATTCCCTTTTTCATATGGAAGCGCCATGTTCACAAGGTATTCCTGCCAAGTTCCAACTGTCGGGATATTTTCTAGGAGATATGGGCAAAGGTGCTGATGCAAGCACCTAAAAGCCTGTTGGCTGCTACCTATAATCGCATTGCAAAAGGACTGTACAGTGTAAAGCTGTAGTCACTGAACATCGAACTCCGTTGCCACCAAACAACAAATTGCATTGAATAGACTATCTCCATAGCTAGACACAACATTTGTTGCCAGTTGTAAGTGATGGCAATCTATGCGATGCAAAATCCGTTTCCATTGCGATTCAAGGTCTTTGCAAATAACGGACAAGTAAATATGAGGCCATTCTTTATTGCATATGGACATTTTTCTGTACAGTAGTGGTTCATAATGACCATTGACGACATTGGCATCATGGAACAAGATGTAATATGGATTGTCAGATGCAATTTTGTTGAATAGTAGATATCTTGTTTTTCCTGTCAATGACCATATTCCAACTGATATATTTAGCCAGTTAGACAACCACCGTATACAAAATGTATCTCCCCAAAGTCCCCTCTCATGTGCAGGCAAAAATGGAGATGTAGACAACCACATATTTGAAAAATATGTAGCGACATCATGTATTCCATGCATCTGCCGAAGAAAATCAGATTCCGGTTTGTATTCACAGGGCTCCAAAGCCTCAACATCGCCATTTTTAAAACAGGTCAAGAAATAATCTATCAATCCGCTGCGCAGCTTGATAGCGAAAAAAAAAGGAAAGCAAAATAGGGTACCAATCCCTATATGTATCTTTCAACCTTCTTCTTCTCAACTTCAATCCCCGCTAGTCCCCATAGCAGATGAGAAGAAAACAAACCCACACTGGAAACTGAACCAAACAGAAGAAACAACGCAAATAAATAAAACCATAACTTTACCTAGTAGAAAGAGAACATGTGGACACAGTTTTCCAACCCACATAATAAAAGCATTCCCTGCGTCTACACCCCCCTTTGCATTGTAATTTTTGGAAAAGCTATGGACGTCGCAGCCGGCATATGAAGACGCATGGTTTCCAGGAACATAAATTAAGAGCACAGACAAAGATGGTCTGCAACAAAAATTGGAGGCAGGGACTCCCACCATTGAAAAACAATAACAACAAGGAAACTTACCCGTCAACGAAGGATGACAAGAGCTCAGCCCCAAAAACTGGAAACCGCAACAACAGGTCCAACAACTTGCAAAGTTGAAGAACAACAAACCAGTGAACAACCACGAAGAGGTCGAACTACAACTGCAGGACCTCAACTTTGCAAAGTTGAATCAAACAAGAACCATAATCGTCGAACGAAGCAACAAACAAGGATCGACCACTGGAGCAGCGATGCCGACCATGAACAAAACTGTATTGCAACGCATCTGTACAATAAACATTTAAGACTTGCAGAGTTGTTAGGTAAACATTTAAGACCGTCAGGACCATCAAAGGGTGTAGCCTTGTGTAAGAATTTAAGAAAAAATGCAGTGTGGCATCCCTGTTCTCTCGAAGCACACAACAATTAAGCAAAAATCACACATAGTAATATGGTAGAGAATGTACTCTACCAAACAGAAAATGCTAAAGGAAACATTCAAAATAATGTTAGCATTAATCCACCTTTGACCAATGCATAATAAAATATATGATTCAAAAATACCATATATGATCAAATACTTTGGATATGCCAACTTATTTAACATTGAGAATAGCGAAGCCGACAATAAGACCTCCAATCCGTTGTCCAATCAGATCTTGACAAACATGATACTTTTTATTATACAAAAATCGATATTTTCACTTCCCTTGTTCCAACAATAGCTAATATGAAAATATTTCTGGTCAATGCACAATCTAATACCAGGTCAACGATTTATCGATCGCTATGATCCTAGGGACTAATATTAAGATGAATATATAATCTAGAATAAAAAAGATGCATAACTAAACACTATTAACTAAAAAAAATATTAAATTCCATAAAAATAAAAAAACAACAAAAAATTATTTTCTTCCAATTCATTTACATCTACACAAACTAAACTAAACTAGAGAAATATTAAATTTCAGCAAAAAAAAAATATTTTTTTCCCATTCATTTACAAAAACTAACCTAAATTTATTTTTGATCCCTGTAATTACTTATTAATAAAACGGCTGAAGATAAATCTCAAGACCATTTACAAATTAAAGCTCGTTATGCAAACAAATCCATTTGCCAACAATTCCCCAAAGTTGGAAGTGGAATCCTCGAACAAATCCATTTGCCAACAATTCCCCAAAGTTGGAAGTGGAATCCTCGAACAAATCCATTGCCCTTTCAGCTTTTGATAGAAGCTTGGTATCAGTCTATCCATGCAGTCACAGTTTTCTGTTATTTAATCGAAATGTATGTGAATCCAGTCATACACTAGTGCGCGTTATCTAGCTTTTTAATCCATTCGATCGGCCAGAAATGGCCGCTCTCGGGCATTACCAGCCATTTGCGCAACAATGCTCTCTATCTCACACGGTTCTGACGCACAGAGCACCTGCGGATATCGTAAACTATCGTCATTTTGCATTCATATTGCATCCCAACCGGTGGCTCTGCCGTCTACCTCAAAATACTTGCTTTACATTGCCTTTGAAGGCTTCTGCACCGAAGACCAGCAGAGGGGCCTTTGGACTTCGTTCTTCGGAGAAAATGTTTATGCAGAGAGATTTAAATATGAAGACAATGCCATTTACAGTGCAAGCTGCAACTGAATACATTGGGCCAGCTGATCCAGAAGATATCGAAGAAAGGCGACGGAGGCAAGAAAACAGCTCCCTACCTCCTCAACTGAGAGAACTTACTCAGGAAGTCCCCGAGCCAGTCAATCCTTTACCTTGGCTTGCAGGTATGCTACTTCTAATAATTCTGATGTTTATGCTTGCCAGGGTTTAACTAGGGTTTTTAAATTTATTCTCATTAGGGTTTAGCCATGGTTTTAAGTTCATGCTAGTTGGAAACTCATGAAGATGCTTCCTTGATACTTTTTTTCACTGGTGAGCGTCACCCCTATCAAGAGGCGGGACACCGCGTCGCAGTTACGACGTGTGATATCCCTACCCGACTGAATGGCGATAATCGCTTCTGCGGAATACGGGCCCCTTGCAGAAGCGCACAAGACCACAAAGGGCAAACATCTCACTTGGGATAATCGAACCCTGGTGGGGGCAACAGGAACACCCCACTTTTACCAACAGGGCAAGTCCCCTTTGACAAGTTCATGCTAGTTTGACTGTAGTTGATGTTTTGAATTTATGTTCATTAAGGTTGAGTAACAGTTTTAAATTTATGCAGCCATGTCTTAGGTAGGGTTTTTGCGGTTTAGGGTTTTTCCAGGATTCATGTCTGTTTCGATTTAGAACTGGCGATTTGATTTGTCGAATGCAAAGCTCCTGTTGTTCTTCACATAAATCTTTCAGCCATTTTTCCAATATGAATCAAATAACACGGGGCAATATGCTTCTGTCCTCAAACCAGGATTGCATGTGTGGAAATGTACCGGACATAGTTTTTTATAGCAATGGAAGAAATCCGAGGGTATTCTAGGATAAATTCACAGGTGAGAAACTGGACGTAAAAGGCTTGGATGGTTGCATGATATATTCTGGATCATTATGTATGTGACATGGGCAAGTTGGCGATTCCTCGACAAGAACAATGTGTAGGGATAGATTTGCATGCTGCTGGTCTCGCTTCATACAATTTTGCATGAAAATGAAAGAACAGTGGTCAACCTGCATTTTTCAGCGAGAGAATCTAGTGATAAGGGGAATCAAACAGAAAAACACTCCATTATAGGGAAATCCTTGGTGAAGTGGACTGCAAAATGTCATAATCCTGATTCCTATATCAAAGTAATCTGTTGAAACTTTACGTCAGAGCTGGTTTTTAGTCTCATCTGGAATTGGGTTTCAGAGTATATTGTAGTGTCTCTCAAAAACTGAAAACCTAGTGTTCTTGGCAGATGCAGTTTTCTTCAGATTAAACCTAGACAAGACACATATGAATTATCTTGTAGAAAATTGAAATAAAGTCTCAAGTGCCTTCTGGCTTTCCTCATTTAGACGGATAGTTCCAAATTGTTATAACCCCAAAAACTTGTCAAAAACTTCACTCTTGAGTTTTAAGAAGTAAACCCGAGTACGTCTGGAAAAGTCATCAATGAAAGTTAAGAAATACTTGCACAATGAAAAAGAAGGAGAAGAAAGTGGATCACACAAATCACTGTGAACAAGTTGCAAAGGACCCGAGGCGTGCCAAGAGGCACGTTTGTCAAATCTGTCCCGATGATGTTTGTTGAGAACACAACCGGCACAAACACCATCTCTGCATGAAACAAGAGGAAGACCAGTCACCATCTGTTGATTACATAGTTGCTGCAATGAGCGATAGTTTAGATGACCAAACCGCTCATGCCAAAGT
>ML807472.1:249182-290529 GCA_009831015.1 Picea engelmannii | reverse complement strand
AGGGGAAACATCCATGATGTGGTCATGTCCATCTTCATGGCTTCTCCTAGGTCTCATGGACCATCCCGGGAGAGAGGAAGAAGATCACACATCATCACATCTTGGTACACAACCAAGAACTACCTGGTCCAAGACCAGGGTACCTCAGAACACATCTGGGGCCCTAGAACATATCTAGGGTCTTTCATCCACCAAGGTACAAGACCAAGGATCAACCCAAGCGTTTAAGCAAGGATTCCCTGGAACATATCCAGGGGCCTTAGAACACATCTAGGGACTTACATCATCAACCACCAAGGAACACATCCAAGCATCGAGCAGGGATTCCCTGGAACACATCCAGGGGCTCTAGAACACATCTAGGGACTTACATCATCAACCACCAAGGAACACATCCAAGGATCAATCCAAGCACCGAGCAAGGATTCCCTGGAACACATCTAGGGGCCTTAGAACACATCTAAGGACTTACTGCTTGGTCCTTGACCAAGAACCCCAACAATATACTGGGGGCCTGTTATTGCACAGTTTGTACTTAGAAGTAAAGGAAAGGTGAAAGAAAGGCAAACTGGAGATTATCCTACCACTGTCACTTCGATAGGATAACTCTTTCTGTTTAGGGTGGTAGGCCCAGGGGAGACATCCCCGATGACCTAGGGTTTTGAGAAGGCAAAGGCTTATAGCTAAGTAAAAGTTTCCCCCTCACAAGTCACCACCGATCAGAAAGTCCGGCTAAACAACCAATAAAGATAATGATAACCAGAAGTGTACCTGCCTAGAACAAAGCAACAAGAAAACTATATATTTGCAAGATCACTTGCTGGTTAGTACTTCATATAATCAAGGACTTTCTGATATAAAGCAATTGATCGATAATATTGATGAAGCAAATCAATGATGTACAATAACAATAATCACAATATGTCACTTCACAATAAATGCTTAAGAAGAAGCTTCACAATGAGCAAGAACAATTTATCATCAATGTTACAATACCAACATTCATTAGAAGCAACGCACTTAGCCAATCTTTCAATTGCTTATAAAAGGATTAAATGCTGCAAAGTATAATTATAATCAAATGGATAAATGGCAACAATAGGGTTAGTAGGTTAGGGTTAGAAGGTGTTAGTAGTTGTTCAAAGATTTTGGAAGTTTTGATAAAAAATACTCAAGTAAAAGGTCTTAGACTAGTGCAATCATAGGGCAAATGGAGTCAAAATAATGGCAAAAGTTGAAGGAACTAAATGATAATACTAGGGCTAAAGACAAAATGTTTTGATGGTGAAGTGTTGTTGAGCCAAGGCTTCAACCATCAAACCCTGGGGGAAAACGACTCACTAAGGTGTACTAACCCTAGGCCTTAGTGCGTTTTCCTCCTTCTTTAGCTCAATGACAAGATAAAAACGGCTAGCATGAAGAGTAAATGGTAGGGTGTTGCAATGGCAAGGCCCTAGCAATATCTTCAATAAATAAAATGGCTCCTTGGCATAACCTAGTAGGGACTTAAAATAAGGACATCAACATGTGCTTATTTCCTAGGGTTTAATCCAACAATTTCATTAACAAAATGCAAGTAAAAATACCATAACCATTCAAGTAAAGGAAGTATTGCAGAAATTCACTTACATTCACAAAGTATCATCAATGCTAAACCCTAGTTGTAAACCTTCCACCAAGAAAATGCTAAAAATAGCCAAAATAAGCCTCCTTCAACAAGTGCGCACTAGTAATTTAAGCCAAAACCCTAAAGGAGGGCGTAAATTTCAGACCTCACACAAGTGTGAGTGAAAGATGATGAACAAAAGCGAGTTTTAGCTCTCTTATTTATACAATAGCAATGACCTAAATTAATTTTTAGGTCACAAAAGGCCGACATGGCCAAAAATACATAATAATACTGTTTTACATTAAATGTTAAAATCAAACCCTAAATCAAGCAAAAATGAGGACGTCATGCCCTTTTAGGGTGACATTAGCCCTTTTTAGGGCAACGTTGACCTCCTTGAGCAAAACGTTAGGCCCCCTTGGGCCTCCGGAAGTTGCCACACGTGCCACAACTGCCTCCCAACACCTCCACAAGCGCTGGATGACGTCATGAGTGTCCTGGGTGACGTCATGGGCCTTCCAAGGCCAACGTCCTGGTGGAAAGGGCACAACCCCCCTGGGTATAGGTCTGCTAAGTTGCCTCTGGTGGAACGTCCTCCTCTTCCCCGGTGCAAACCCTCTGACCTGTCTCTGCCCGTTCCTGGGGTCTCAACATCCATTTGATGGGCTTTCAACCCCATGGAGGTCCGAACTAATCATCTCCCCATGTGTACCTGTCCATAATGGTACCTGTCCGTCGGGTATGGTCCTGCACATCAACAGATACGCCCTCCATAGGCTCATAAGTCACAGGGATCATAGCAATGTCAATCACATCTAATCATCAATTTTATTAAACATGTGCATAAAACCCCATTTACTCAGTCAAGTGCTCAAAGACATTATAAATCTGCAAGCCAAGTTTGGAGGAAGTGACAGGGCGTCCTATTGGGCAAATGCTCACTGGATGTGGGGTGTTTCTGGGAGAAATCAAATCCAAGCCATGTGAGTGGATGAGGTGGTAAGGGATGTCTAGACAAGGGGTGCAATGATAGCAGGGAAATGCATGGCTTACCTGTGGGTGCCTCTATAGAGGGTGAGTTGCACCTGTCATGTATGCACATGTTTCCAAGCCCATTCATGCCTTTTATCTTTATTCTTTATTGCTTTTCCTTTCAAGAAGCTAATCAGGGGACACTGCCTTGGCGTGGTGAACAGTGGTGACAATGTTACCCACAAACACTTTCACAGAAATGAGAAGGCTAGCTCTTGATGAGACCCCCTTTCTCTTGGCTATGCCACCAAGAGCCACTACCCTGGCGTGGTAATCAGCTGCTAGTAGTGTCATACTGCTAGATCCCCATGGACCTAATAGACTAGTTCGTGATGAGACCCCCTATCCTCTGACTAGGTCTTGTTTTATTATTTTTCATGGGTCCCTCTGTTTCTTGTTGAGAAGCCTTTTATTGCTTTCTCGGGGATCCCTGGGCAAAGCATCTTGAGGTTTTATTTTAGGCTTTTATCTTTTGCCAACTGCTTTTACCCTCTGGGCCTTTAGCCCCTTCTTCCCACAAGGCAAGGTGCAACCCTTAAATATTTGGCCAACCCAATGCCCGGACCGGTGTAATGGGATGGATGAGCGAGAGAAAGATGGAAAGTGGTAAGTATGGTGGGAGCGAATGATGGCTTTTCATGAATCCCCCTAGTGGCAACTCAAAACCTTTGGGCACAAGCTTACTAGGGCATCCCGTCATTCCCCCCAGGTATGGTCAAGTGGATAGGCATAAGATCTAAGCACCTATTAGAAACAAAAAGAATCAAATGCACATATTCAAAGGTTTTGAGGATCAGAGTGACACATACCATGATACCCGGACTCATTACCTCATGGAGCAAGATCCACTTTTGCTACAGGACCAGGTCGAGGTGATGGATGCTGCTGCTGCTGACAAAGTGGGGGCGCTGAAGAAGAGAAAAGATGGGCGCTGAAGAAGAGAAAAGATGGGCCCTCTAGGGCCATGCTTAAGTCGATCTGGCTTTTGATACTCCTTGTCTAGGACCTGTGAGCCTCGAGACATAATCTCTTTAGTTATCCCTAAACTGGGGGATAACAGGGCCCTCACTAGGGTCTTTTGCCATGGCTCTAATTGCTTGGTCCCAAACCAAGAAACCCTAGGAGTGCACTGGGGGCCCTAGATCTCAGCTAGGGTCTTAGCTATCCTCTGGAGAATGGCTCTTGCAGGTCCACTAATTTCAACAAAAGTGAGCTTATATAATAATCACATTCCATTTTTCATAAACTTCAACATGCTACCATTTCATATTTTTATTGCCTTGGTTTTTCAAACATTATAGGGATGCTCCCAAGTTGAAAACCGATCACGCATAACTGATAGAACAAAGTTTCTATTTCTTAAATTACATAGACATGGAGTAAATGAGAACAAAGAATTAATGAGTGGGATTTGAGGAATAATTTATGAAAAATGAAATCGATGAAGGAAATTGGAGTCTACGCAATTATCCTTTTGTTTTACATTACCCTCTTATCAACAAGAACCCTTGAAAGTAGTGATTTCATAACATGGTCATCATTATGCATTTACAAAAATTGAAAAATCAAATTTCTCTTCCCATCATTCTCACAATGCTTCATATCAACGTTATCAACCATCATAATAACAAAACATGTTGACCATGTTGTTATCCATTTCTGATTGAAAACCACAATCAAAACACTTAATAAAATGTGGATATATCAAAGCAAAGCATTGTCAAGCATATAACTCGTATGAGACTTAGGGTTTGAGTCTTTTGTTTGTTTGGTAAGGGTTTCGAAACCAACCGCTGGGGTATATCCATTGATAGATAAAACTACTTCGAAAAATATTGTAGAGAGGTCGGGTTCATCACCTAAGCCTTTTTCTTTTGAACTTTTCTTTAAAATTCAAACTAGGTTTTGAAAAAAAAGAACCCATGAGCTAGGAAATGAGACTGGTATCATGGTACTGGCCATATGCAAACAACTCAAACTAGCTTACGAACTGGGTTAGGTTTACAAATTTCAAAGACCAGGTTCTGGTTCAACTGAAACAAACAAAATACTCAAGGGTAAAACAAAGGCATTATTCAACAAATTTCTCTTTCTATGAGAAGAGAAGACTTTATATAATCAGAGAACTTGAAACCCGAAACATTTATGGTGCAAATGGCTATTAAGCTAGACCCATATCACAAATATCCTTTGAACAATCCCAACAAGCCAGTGCTGTGTAAAGATGGTAGATATCACTCGACATTCTTCATAGGTGTCGAGTTCAAACCTCATATGAAAACAAAGACTGTAACCTAAATCTTTCAGGACACAAAACAAAATGGAAAGTGGGATAATGAAAGAAGTGAGTGCAACTCAGAACCCTTTTATTTTCTGTACAATAAAATGATAAGAGGGGGAAGAAAACATTCATGCAACAGTAATGCCAAACCCAAGCCAATAGTAAGAATTTAACGACAAATGTTTACTACTAGATGTAAAATGAATTGAAACCCCATACCTTTGCAAAATGGCACCTTATAGACCCGGATTGAAGGGAATTTGTTACCAAAAACTGTCGGGTTCGAGATCTATGAATCAATTCGTTACCATAGCAGAGAAAACCAAAGAACTCAGGTGCATAATGCCAAAACTAAAATGAACCGAGGGTGACAAAACCCGCTTAGTGGTGCATTGAATGCACATAAATCACCACTATGTTTCCAATACTATTGAACAATAAAATCTTTGCCAACTCAATACAACTTTCTAATACAACCAACACAGCAACCAATCGCACCATGCCTCTTGGGCAAGGGACCACACGCCATGTCAGCTGGTATAAATGTTGGTGGCTAAAAAATTATGGTCAAGTTCCATCACATTAAACCAACATTCAATTCCATTGAAACAATGTCAATTAAACAACACAATCATCAAACAATATACCATATGCATTGTGCAACAATATAACTTTGCCAATATAATGACAGTTGCCACCCCATCAAAAATAACTAAAAGTCGTATATACGAGCTCAATACTATCATATAACATGCAAGTTGTGTCATGTAATTTGAATACCATTGCATGTCGGATGTTGTAATATAATTGAACCACCTTTTCAAATATAGAGACAACACTTATAACTTGCAACAAGACTTGTATATGCCATGAGAAATGTTTGTTAGATACCACCAATCTTTTAAAAACATAACCATTATATATGTATATACCATGGGACAACCATTGTAACTTGCTAAAAGTAAAGCGTGACATGATTTTTATGCTTTTCCTGTTGAGATTTTGCTTAAGCAGTTAAGAGTATTCGAAATTCCTTTGCTTAAGCATTTAAGAGTATTCAAAATTCCTTAAACTTTAATTCATTAGTATATTAACTACATGAGAATCACTGAAAGAAAGAGATTCATAGTATACAAAAAGATTTATCCTGGGAAACCCTCTTGGAGAAGAAAACCCAGTAGAATTTCTTCAATATAGATTCATCGACCAAGTACAATGTTAATACAATTCTCTCTTCAAGGGAGATATTCCAGAATATAAGATATACAAGATAAACCAGAAACCCTAGCTGCAGTAGGGTAGCTCACCACTTCCCTCAGATAGATCCTTCAAGAGATAATCAAATGTCTCCCCAAATACACCCTTCTTTTGTTGCTGCGTCTTCTTCTAAGCCTAGCGAACTTGTCCTTGAGAGAGCTTGTGTGTTGTATGCCCTAAATGAGGTGCCTATTCTCCTTTATATAGCGAATGAACCATTCTCTTTTAACTTGGTCAGGGCCGACTTGTACAATTGTCACTTTCTAATTTGTATTTTGCCTTTTGTAATGGATCAATGGGGTTGACTTTACAAATATGATTTAGCATTATATTTTTTAGGGTTTTGACTTGATCAAATGTAATAAGAATATCTTTCTAAGCTACTCAAGACTTCATCACTCCCTCTTAGCAAGGAAGGTATTCTTCTAGCACGATCTTCAAGACTGCTTTTGCATGTTTGTACTCTTGACCATTTACTTATTGATTTTTTGCGAATCTATACATCACTAGAAATTCTGTAACCACATCATGTATCCGGGGTCTCATCATCGTATGTGGCATCTCTCTAGTGAGCACAACCTCATCATCCTTTTGAACCTTATGGGTCTTGGTGTCCTTTCGGACCTTATGTCATTACGGGACTTCATCTAGCTCACATAGAACTAGGCATCTAGCTCACACAGAACTAGGCAACTATCCAGCTCACACAGAACTGAGCAACTAGCCCTTTTGGTTGGCACACTAGGCATCCAACCCATAGTTATTGGGCATCTAACCACAAGGGTTAGGCGATCTCGTGTGCACACACTAGCCATCTAGCCCAAGGCTAAGAATCCTCTAATCACACAGGTTGGCCCTCCAGCTTGAAAGATGGGCATTTTCTAGCCTTGAAGGCTGGGCATCCTGACCCTGTGCGAGATCAAGCCGACTTGTGCCACAATCAGTAACGTGCATATGAATGACTACCCGCTATTGCCGCACTTTGCATGCTACTGCCCCTGGAATCACATATGTAACTCATCACTTCCTCTTATGAGGGAAGTCCTTCTGGACCACACCAAGCTTGTCTCTGAAATACTCAAACTTTATCTTTGATAGAGGCTTGGTCAACACATCGGCTATCTGCTCGTTGGTGGCAACATATTGGAGCTTCGCAACTCCCTTTTGCACCATGTCTCGGATATAATGGTACTTAATCTCGATATGCTTTGACTTGTCATGAAACACAGGGTTCTCGAATAACTTTATGCAACTCTAGTTGTTACAAGAGATACAAGTCACGTCCAACTCGAGATCAAACAACCCTGCAAGCAACTTTCGAAGCCACACAACTTTGCTATTAGCTGAACATGCTGCTATATATTCTGCCTTGGTTGTACTGAGTGCCACACTAGTCGGTTTCCTACTGAGCCATGAGATCATAGATGATCCCAAACTAAAGCAACATCCTGATGTACTCTTCCGATCTGTGACACTACCGGACCAATCTGAATCAACATAGCCTTGTAGTCTTATCTCACGATCCGAAACATATCTGAGTCCATAGTCAACTGTACCTTTCAGGTACCTCAATACGTGTTTTGTCGCAATCAAGTGAACACTTCTAGGTTCAACCATATACCAACTGAATGTGTTTACTGCAAAGCATAGATCTGGCCTTGTGTTCATCAAGTACATCAGCGAACCAATATTTTGTCTATACATGGTGGCATCCATTGTCTCTGAAGATGTATCACTTAATAACTTCAGGTTCGTCACCATTGGTGTAGACATGGCTTTACAATCTGTTATCACCATAACAATTACACTTGAAATCCAAGTTTCAAATTTAGCGGGTGACTAAAGCGATGTAGAGACATGGCGCGATTTGGAGGTCTAGGTCATATGTGGCGGCATGTGGACAAATATAGCGGGAACGCAAAGGAGAGGATCCGACGGACGGTGGATCTTGAAGCAGCCCAGATCAATGGTCGAGACCCATATCGGGCGGCGAAATAGCACAAAATTTAATTATGCGAAGGCGGGTCGGGGAAAACTACTGTGGTTTTATTCGTGGACGCGTGGCGCCCTCAGAGGTACATCGGGGCAAAAAGTGGTTTGCCTGAAACCATTTTCCCAAAAGCCCCGATGTCACATGGTCTAATATGTCAAATCAACTAGCCTCGTTGAGCACTCTAAAGGAGGAAATCGCCAAGCTGGAATGAGTTCTCAGGTAGAATTGAGTATGTTCTAGAAAATTTTGGACATATGGCGTTCAAAGGAAAAAGCCCCAAATATGTCAGACCTGTTCGTAACGATCCCTTTAAAGTAGAAGAACTGTCGTTATACATTACTCCTTTTTGTAACTGACCTCTATTTTTAGAATTATGGGGAAGTTTAATCGTTTTGAATTCCACAAGTAACCCCTCTATATATATATCATCCCGAGGATATAGAAAGCATGAGAGGAGGAGGGGGCTTGCCCTCGTTGCAGGTAGACTTTGTAAAATCATGGAGCTAAATTGAATATATGATGTAGAAGCAATTTTTTGAACTGTTTATGAAAAGATTCTAATTGGCTGTGATATGAGTTTTGTCTTCTTTCATAGTGTGTGTTTTCTGTGTCTTTAAAATTCCATTTGCAAGTTCCTCTTTTAAATTGGAGAGTTAGAAGTCTGGAATTCGTCTGATGATGCTCTAGACTTAGCAATTTAAATTCATGTGATTTCTCTTCTCAACTATTTCAGAATTAATTTTAATATGCTCTGAAGCAGTTATGTGTTTTCCTTTTTCCTCTTTTGCCATGCAAATTTCAATTTGAAAACTCAGACTCATTGCCTCACTTAGCCTTTCTCCTCTAGATAAGTTCTAATGACCTGCTACTGCATTATTTATTTCTGACTCCATAGCCCAAATGTTACCCCCCACTTCTTCAACAACTTCATAATACCCCCAAAACGAACCAAATCTAGCCACCAATTTCTAAAGAAATATCTAGTGACACGAGAGAGCCCTCTTTGAGTTGAGCAGGCTAGTGCCTCAGCTCTAAAGTTGGTTGAAATAGTTACCTCTGTCGTTTGTCTATCAGCCAGACAAAATTTACAAAGTGTTAACATTCTGGCGACGTTGCCGGGGACAAAATTGAAAAATTTTCCTTGGGAAAGAACGACATGGTTGAGTTCTAAGGTTTGAGAGTGGCAGACACTTGGACACATATTTGCTGTATTCCTGCTCTGGCGATTCCACATATCAAAAAATCAGTTTGAAGGTGATTCCACTGGTAGAAGAATCTAGAAATTCAAATCTTCAATGGCGACTCCACTCGCAATGCAGAATCCAGATCCCAAAACGTTATTGGCGACTCCATTCAAATTTCAAATGCAGTTTAGAGAATTCATTGGAAGATGATACCCCTTGGCAGAGGTATGAAAAAGCGTTATGGAAGAAAACAAGTGCTTAAAATGGGATTTTTTCCAAGTCATTTCACTATTTGTTATAAGCTGCCTTTGGTCCTTTCTTGAAAATGCTAGACAAGTTCTTCTTTACTTGCTGCATGCAAATGATGATCATGACAATCTAGAAATTAGATATCCTCCTCTTAAAGTTACACAAATATCTCCTCAGTTTATCATTGGCCTTGATAAAAATATTCCATCTAAGCCATGTGATAACCATAACCAAGTTGATGAACCCCATTGAATCCAAGACTGGTATTTCACCCCCTATACTTGGTCTAACGTCCTCGAAAACCCAACATAGATACACACCCTTGAAGCTACCCCAAATCCTCCACGATTTCCCTCCACAGCACTATGAGTATCTACTTGTGTTTGATGGGGAAACTGATGTCACCTCAGCTGAAAAGCACATCCAAGGGTTTGAGCATTTTATAGATTTGTTTGAGATTGACCATGATGATGTTTGTATGAGGGCTTTCTCTCAATCCTTGAAAGGGGACACCAAAGAATGGTTCAAGCATTTCCATCCAGAGACAATTAGCTCATGGGAGGAGTTGAAGAATGTCTTTTTGAGGTTTTGGGGCAAGAAGAAATCTTTTGATCTACAACTTACGGAGTTCTATGCCTTGGAAAGGCAGAGCAATGAAACTATTGATATATTTAGTAGAAGCTTTTCCAGTATTTACTACAAATTGCCTGAAGAAATTCAACCCACTGAAGCTGCTGCCATGCTCCATTATGCAACTACTCTTCATCCAGATCTGTCTTTCCTCCTGATGGAGAGAAGACCTAAGTCTTTACAACAAATGTTTAATGATGCTCACGAGATTCAACACAATATCCAAGCATGTGAACAGATTCGAGATGAGGAGTTAGACGCTGAAGAAAATGACAATGAACATGAATAGAAAACGGTTGATTTAAATCTTGAGTAGAGAACTAATAATAGCATATACCCTCTTGAAATTTTTAATGCCAATGATTCTGCAGAAAATTATATTCCACGTGTTGAAAGAGGAGGTGCTGATTTAGCTTCTAATCCATCTCATGATAAGCAAAGGGCTGATTGTTTTATGTATTCATTTGTAGACAGTCAAGAAGATGAGTTTACAAATCAGTTTGTTGAAAAACAGGTTGATGTTCCCAGTTTGTTCTTGTTAGATGACATTGCATATGTTGCTGATTTGCCTGTATATGACAAATATGAGGATGGTTGTGATGTTGAAAACGTTCTTTTTCAACAACACAGTGAGATAAATCAACCTACGTATCACTGTTACAAAGAGCAAAGTGTTGGATCAGCTGAAGAGAATTCTCTACCTTTATGCTTTGTTGCATTTGAATTGTTGAAAGAAAATGCTGAGATCATTATTGAGACAAACGAATTTGTGCCGATGCAAAATCACACTAAACAAATGAAACGAATTGACAAGATATTGTAACACTCTTCTCAGGTGTTTGATGTCCCTATTACTTGTCGTGTAGAAGATCTTGTAAGTTAATAAGTGCAGCCATTGGTCAAAGATAAAGCCGAAAAAGAGCATGTTCGACAATCCAAAGATATTGAAAAACGTGCCTATGACAACAGTGAAGAAATTGGAAAAAGTTTGAAATTAGGTAAAAGGACCTTGCCATTGTGTTTTCCCTCTTTCGAACTGTTAAAACAAAATGTTTGTAATGTCTCAAGTCAGAAATCCTCCAGCATGATGAGAGAAGTAAACTTGCAAGTGGAGATTATCTTCCATTATGTTTTTCTTCCTTTGAATGGTTGAAAGCAAATCATGATGTAACAGAAGAAACAGGGAAGTTCAGCTGCATTCACAGTAGCACTACTTCACATGAGGAAATTGTCATCAGTAAAGAAGACCAACAACACCCACATACACTAAATAATCATGTAGCTAATTACTTGAAAGGATATTCCAATTCAGAGTTACAACCTGTGCTTAAACACCAGATCAAAGAAGAAGCTGATCAAAAAAATGTTGTTAAAAGTAATTTTCCTTCTCCTGAGACTAATGTAGATGTTCAACAATATTTCCAGCAAGACAAGGTATTTCAAAGTTGTCTTTCTTCCTTTGAAAATGACGTAGTGATCCTATTTCTAGGTAGCCTAGACATGGATAAAGATTTTGAAATTGCATCTACGGAGACTCCAAGCAGCGGAGAAACACTTGTGAAGGAAGCTTGCTCTTCTGTCTTGACCCCTGAAGAGGAAACATTCCTTCATATGATTCATGATCCCGAGACATATTATATGGAGAAGGTTTACAATCATAATCTAAAAATAATAGTGGATTGCAACGAAGCAATGACTGTATCAAATATGAGTCTTTTTACACCAGATGATGTTCTCTAGCCGTGGTTGTCTTATGACTCAAGAAATTCTTACTACCGGACTTCTCAACAAATTTGTCAGTTTTTCAATAGAAGTCAACAAGTTGAATCACCTAAAAACAAAAATGCAGTGGAAGGAGTGAAACGTGATGATTGTTTTCTGCATATTTTAGAAGATCCGTTTGCGATCCCGTTGGAGGAAATGAACAGTCTAGATGCTTTTAATTTTTTGAGATTTGGATTTATGGATGAATTTTTGAATGAATTATCAGTAAGCAGGATTTGGAGCAAGCTTGTGCAAAGTAAATAAACAGGGGATAAAATGCTTGCATGGTTACATTGGAATTTCGACTTCACTTGACTAACAGTCCTTTTCAACAGTTAGGGTAAGTAGGAGTGTGCGGATAAGCTTGTTGATCGAGCATTGTTTTGAATTTTCAGTATTATGTACAGTTGGATCCTAGCGGTATTTTCTCTGCATCCAATTGAGAGCAGTTTGCAAAGTTCGGTGTTAAAATTCGACGTTCAGTCTCCAAGACGTAACATGATACACGCACATGTTTTGAAAGCGGCCCAACGAAAAAGGCACCGGGTCTACAATTCTTTGCTACCTCACAGGGAGGATAACATCGCCAGTTGGAGCCTATGTTATCACCATAACAATTACACTTGAAATCCGAGTTTCAGATTTAGCAGGTGACTAAAGCGATGTAGAGACATGGCGCTATTTGGAGGTCCAAGTCATATGTGGCGGCATGTGGACAAATATAGCGGGAGCGCAAAGGAGGGGATCCGACGGATCGTGGATCTTGAAGCAGCCCAGATCAACGGTCGAGACCCATATCGGGCGGCGAAATAGCATGGAATTTAATTATGCGAAGGCGGGCCGGGGAAAACTACTATGGTTTTATTCGTGGACGCCCTCAGAGGTACATTGGGGCAAAAAGCGGTCTGCCTGAAAGCATTTTCCCAAAAGCCCCGATGTCACGTGGTCTAATATGTCAAATCAACTAGCTTGGTTGAGCACTCTAAAGGAGGAATTCGCCAAGCTGGAATGATTTCTCAGATAGAATTGAGTATGTTCCAGCAAATTTTGGACATATGGCGTTCAAAGGATAAAGCTCCAGATGTGTTAGACCTATTTGTAACGATCCCTTTAAAGTAGGAGAACTGTCGTTATACATTATTCCTTTTTGTAACTGACCTCTATTTTTAGAATTATGCGGAAGTTTAATCGTTTTGAATTCCACAAGTAACCCCTCTATATATATATCATCCCGAGGATATAAAAAGCATGAGAGGAGGAGGGGGCCTGCCCTCGTTGCAAGTAGACTTTGTAAAATCATGGAGCTAAATTGAATATATGATGCATAAGCTGTTTTTTGAACTGTTTATGAAAAGATTCTAATTGGCTGTGATATGAGTTTTGTCTTCTTTCATAGTGTGTGTTTCCTGTGTCTTTAAAATTCCATTTGCAAGTTCCTCTTTTAAATTGAAGAGTTATAAGTTTGGAATTCGTCTGATGATGCTCTAGACTTAGCAATTTAAATTCATGCGATTTCTCTTCTCAACTATTTCAGAATTCATTTTAATAATGCTCTGAAGCAGTTATGTGTTTTCCTTTTTCCTCTTTTGCCATGCAAATTTCAATTTGAAAACTCAGACTCATTGCCTCACTTAGCCTTTCTTCTCTAGATAAGTTCTAATGACCTACTACTGCGTTATTTATTTCTGACTCCACAGCCCAAATGTTACCCTCCACTTCTTTAGCAACTTCATAATACCCCCCAAAACAAACCAAATCTAGCCACCAATTTCTAAAGAAATATCAAGTGACATGAGAGATCTCTCTCTGAGTTGAGCAGGCTAGCGCCTCAACTCTAAAGCTGGTTGAAATAGTTACCTCTATCATTTGTCTATCAGCGAGGCAAAATTTATAGAGTTCTAACACAATCCATCATTCTGAATCTCTTTAGGATTTCTACCACATATTTTCCTTGGTTAAGGAAAATCTTGTCCGGTTTTTGCCATACCTCTAGACCTAAAAAATAATGCATCATACCCAGATCTTTCATCTCAAACTTTGCACCAAGCTTCCTTTTACACTCAACAATGAGCTTCTCGTCCCCTGTTAGAAACAAGTCATTGACATATAACAACAATATCACTGGTCCACAATCCACAACCTTGTAGTAAAGGTTGGAATCTGCTTTACTCTTGGTAAAGCCCAAGCTCAATAGAAAACTGTCAATTCTACCGTACCATGCCTTGGGTGCTTGCTTCAATCCATACAAGGCTTTCTTCAACCTGCACACATTTGTCTTCTTGTCATGTGTCTCAAAACTGTTGAGATTTGTACCTTGGGAGGTGTTCCCCATGTGCTTTTGACCTCCTTAGCACATGAGGGAAGGACATGACACTTTGTACCTTGTACTTTTGTCTATTTTCACTTTGACTTTGGTTAAAGTGAAATTTGGTCACTTTTGGCATAAAGTGATTATTAATTCACAAAGGGGTGAATTTGGAGACATACGTGGACTTAGGAAACTTAAGCCAAAAGTGGGTTTATGATTTAGGAATGCATGGGGAGATCTCAACCCTTGATCAGATTGAATATCCACCATCCATTCCTAGGTTTCCTATTCTTGCACTAAGAGGGTGCAAAGGGTCTAAGGAGGGCGCATTGTTCATGGAGAGTTTTGCTTGTTGGGAGAGGAGAACTCAAGCTATGGAGATGAGATTAGTTGCAAGAGGTTTCTTGGAGGAGGTCGCTAGCTTTCCCTGTGGGAAGCTTGGAGCAGCTTACTTCATTATTTTATTGGAGCTATTCTACATTTGAGAGGGGCGCATGAGTTTGGCAGACTTATTCTTTCCTGGTAGGATATCTAGCCATCAGAATTCAGTGAGGTCAGTTGGAGAGTGAGGACATCTGTTGGAGCTTCATTCCTGCGGAAGGGTTTTCAGATCTGGCACCACAGATAATTTCTGGAGCAGTTTCAGTGGTTCTGGCAGTTTGCATGAGGGGCGCACCATTCAGGGGCGCATCTGCTTGATAGAGCTTGTGTTTCAACTCTGTTGGAGTTGCTATTGTATCAGGTTCCATCATTTATTGTGTTTACTGTAACCCTTACTTGCTTTTCCTCATATATACATTTAGATCTCAAACTGGTTTTCCCGGGGGGGTTTTGTCCAGGGTCATGTTGACCAAAAACACTGTGTCTACAAATGCATGCTATTAGTTCTTAGATTTGTTCATTATCAACAGTTAAACGATGTATTAGGTGTGTTATATTTATTTGAGTTGCATGTACTAATTTCCTATGGCAAAAACGACATGCTAGAGCACCCAAATCGGAAATATAACCATAACAATCAGCTTGAAAGTTCATGAACTGTTGGCTGTTATAAAACAACAGAAAACTAAAACAAAGACAGTGAAAAATTAGAGCCTTTGCTTGGTCAAAGACAGACCAAGATTTTCACAAAAATCTTGTGGTTGCTCCATGGACACTTCCTCTTCTACTACACCATTCAAAAAAGCCGTCTTCACGTCCATTTGATGTACCTTCCATTTCATTACTGCAGCTATCGCAAGTATAGCTCTAATTGAAGTGTATCTCGCCATAGGAGCAAATGTCTCCTCATAATCTATTCCTTCTTTCTGGGAGAAACCATGAGCCATGAACCTTGCCCTATCTATATTTCTCGATACTGCCATCTGCTGAATGCTTTGCCTTGCAGATCCATTTGGAACTCACCACTGTCTTCTCTTTCAGTGTCGGAACTACATCCCAAACATCATTCTTTATAATAGATTGGTACTCCTCAATCATGGCATCCTTCCATACTTTCTTCTCCACAGCCTCTTCATAACAGGTAGGCTCTGCATCATTGATATCACTTAGCAATGCCATGTAGCTAGAATATGGTCGTGGTTTCTTACTTTCTCTGAAAGATTTGTCTGGAGCACCATACTTCTCTGCATCCTGAATAATCTCTCGAGCCTAAGCTGGTCTTTTCTTATTTGTAATCATCTCTCGAGGTGGATTTGCAGGTCTTTGTGGTTCTGCCATATCATGATCTTCTAGAACATACTCTTCCGGTACAACATCATTACATGTATATGTATCTGCAACTCTAGGAGCTTCAGGCTCCTCATCATGGGCCTCATCTGTATGATTATGCTTTGATCTACTGAAGGTTGCATCCTCATCGAAGGTGACTTCTCTGCTAGTCTCAATCTACCTGTGACCAGGGATGTAGACTCTATATGCCTTCGATATCTCAATATATCCAACAAATATACTCTTCTTTCTTGAAGGATCCAACTTCGATCTCTTATCCTTGGGAACATGCACATACACTTGACAACCAATTATCCTCAGGTGGCTGACCTCTGGCTTTTCTCCTATAAACATTTCTTCTGGTGTCTTGTTCCCAAGTATATAGTGAGGACTTTTGTTCTGCACATATACAACAGTCCTGGCTGCTTCTGCCCACAGATGCATTGGTAAGTCTTGATCATGAGTCATAGCCTTCTTTGCTTCCATTATCGTTCGATTCTTTCTTTCTACCACACCATTCTGCTGAGGATTGTAGGGAGTAGTGAGCTCCCTTTTAATCCCAACTTCTTCGCAGAATGCTTTGAAGTCATCTGATGTGAACTCTCCTCCATTATCTGATCTCAAAATATTTTTCTTCTTTTCAAAAAGATTTTATATAAGGGCTTGGAATTCCTTGAACTTGTTGAATACTTCGCTTTTTGCTTTCAAGAAATAAATCCAAGTTTTACATGAGAAATCATCAATAAATGAAACATAATATACATACCCGTTAAGTGAAGTGGCTAACATTGGTCCACACACGTTTGGGTGCACGATGTCCAAGACCCCTTTGGTCTTGCTGTCACTACTTGGAAACATACTCTTCACGTTCTTGCCTTGTGCACATCCCTTGCATATACTATCATGATTCACCTGAATCTCTGACAAACCTGTCACCATCTTGCTCACGATCGGTAATGCTTTGTAATGTATTTGAGCAAGTCTTCTATGCCATAACTCACTCGGATTTACTGTGCTGTGAACTAATGTTGAATTTGAGTGTCCTTTTAATTTGTATAGACCTCCTTCTTGAACACCAATCACAATAGCATCATCAATAGACTTTCCTCTTGGCCACATAAGAACTTCACCATCAATGAAAGCAACTCTGAATCCTTTCTCATCCAATGTTGAGATAGAAAGGAGATTCTTCTTCAAACCAGGTACATACAAAACATCTTTCATCTTCATAGGCTTTCCGAAATCCAATCTGTAGGAGGCTTCTCCTACCCCTTTAATGGGATACTGATAGTCATCACCGAGCTTCACCTTATGAGGTGAATCCTTCTGAACCAGATTTGAAAGAGAATCCTTGTAATCGGTCATGTGCTTAGAAGCACCACTAACAACAAGCCATGTGTCACATCCATAAGTGATTGACCTTGTAAGAGTTGATATCAAAACATATTCTTCACTTGAATCATATTCTTTTGTTCTTTTCTAAGCAGGTTGATTGACTTCTGTGGCATGAGCATGATGTCTTTTATACTTTTCTTTTCTGATCTGATCTTCTATGTGAGGACAGTCTCTTGCAATGTGTCCCATCTTTTGGCAGCTATAACATTTGTAACTTGAATAATCTTTTTGAGTCTTTTGTGTCTTTTGTGACCTTTGAAACTTCTTGTGGGAATGAACCTCTTTTCTGCTCTTTCCTTTTCTTGTATGCGCTGCTAGTGGTTGATTTTCATCATCACCCAACTTTTCTTCTCTTGCTGCCAATCTAGCTTCTTCTTGAGTGCAATCTTCCCATAGCCTGCTAAACTTTGTTAGCTTTCTTCTGGAACAGATTCCTTGAATAAATGATTCCCAAGACTTTGGGAGACCATTCAATGTAGTCATTACTAGCTCAACTTCTTCAACTATGTCTCCAATGGCTTCAATTTGTTCTTTGATTTGAGACCCCCTCGTAAAGTAGGATTGAATGGTTTCTGAATTTTGCATCTTCACATTCTTGAGCTGTGTCCTCAATGTCATCTTCCAGTTGATATTCTTGCCTTCATATAGTCGGGATAACGCATCAAACATTTGCTTTGGCATCTTCATTGATGAGACATGAGGGATTAAGTGATCCTTGATAGAATCTGCAATAATCCTCTTTGCTTTAACCATGTTCTTTTTGTGCTTTGCCTTAGCTTCATCTCCCTCTGGCTCTTCAATTTCTTCTTCAATAAAGTCTTCTAGATCATTTTCTTCTAGAATGAGCATCACTCTATATTTCCATGCTCGGAAGTTATCAACACCCTCAAGATTCTCATCAAGCTTGGTGCTGGAAGTCATTTTGCCTCAGGATCTTGAAAAATATGACGAAAATTGAAATTTTGCAAAAAATAATTTTTGACCTTACCTGTGAGTGTGCTATGCTAAAGGTGACCTCCTTTCTTCAAAAATCTGCTCTTCACCCTTTAGATGCCCAAATGTCTTGACCTAGGGTTTCATGAGGAAACCCTAATTTTTCAACTTTTGAATTTTATAGATCTGATCCGGGGGAAAGATGCTCCCTCCTTGGTGTATTTATCTTATCCAATGTCCTTCAGAAAGTGGGTGATGTCATCACCTAGGGTTTTATGTGGAAACCCTAATTTTTAAAAACTAGTCAAACTGCAAAACTGATCCATGGTAAAAGTGCGCTAGACTTGGGTGAGCCTTTCTGTGGTCTTATCTTGCCCAACGAGTTCTTCTAGATTGCGAAAATGGCTCCTTTAACGGTGGCTCCGATACCATGTTGAGATTTTTCTTAAGCAGTTAAGAGTATTCAAATTTCCTTAAACTTTAATTCATTAGTATATTAACTGCATGACAATCACTGAAAGAAAGACATTCATAGTATACACAAAGATTTATCCTGGGAAACCCTCTTGGGAAGAAAATCCAACAAAATTTCTTCAATATAGATTCATCAACCAAGTACAATGTCAATACAATTCTCTCTTCATGAGAGATATTCCCGAATATAAGATATACAAGATAAACTAGAAACCCTAGTTGCAGTAGGGTAGCACACCACTTCCCTCAGATTGATCCTTCAAGAGATAATCAAATGTCTCCCCAAATACACCCTTCTTATGCTGCTGTGTCTTCTTCTAAGGCTAGTGAACTTGTCCTTGAGAGAGCTTGTGTGTTGTATGTCCTAAATGAGGCGCCTACCCTCCTTTATATATCGAATGAACCATCCTCTTTTAACTTGGTTAGGGTTGACTTGTATCCTTCAAGAGATAATCAAATGTCTCCCCACATACACCCTTCTTTTGCTGCTGCGTCTTCTTCTAAGGCTAGTGAACTTGTCCTTGAGAGAGCTTATGTGTTGTATGTCCCAAATGAGGCGCCTACCCTCCGTTATATATCGAATGAACCATCCTCTTTTAACTTGGTTAGGGTCGACTTGTACAGTTGTCACTTTCTAATTTGTATTTTGCTTTTTGTAATGGATCAATGGGGTCGACTTTACAAATATGATTTAGCATTATTTTTTTTAGGGTTTTGACTTGATCAAATACAATAAGAATATCTTCCGAAGCTACTCAAGACTTCAACATTTCCAACCACCATTACTTCAACAACCATGCATATAAATGCACATTGATAACCATTGATGCAACAAGATGACTCTACCAAAATGAAGTAAAACCGAATGACATCATTAACTTCCGAAAATAAGTGCAAATTTAGCACTTTATCATTATTTTTCTTTTCTTACTAGGGGTCCCACCTAATAGTCATATTTATAATAAGTTCTTTTTTTTTCCAAATATATGCCTTGCAACAATTTGCAGGCTAGTGGCTAGTTTGCGAGTTTGCGAGTCAACAACACATCTCATGGAGTGCCCTTGCATTGAAACTTTGCTTGTGTATGATATCACCTTGGAGCTTGACATGTGTGCCTTTGGAGTGTAGCACTCCATATGTGTGAGCCTACTTGTGGATTTGGAGGTTGCTTGTAATGGGTTTAGGACCACATATGTATTGTTGGCCTCTCATACCTCTTATATATAGAGGAAGGGGAGAGTCCTTTCATCATTATCATTTTGATCACTCTCGTGTTAGAGATGTGATTAAGAGGAGCACACTAGTCTTCCTCTCTCTTTTAGATTTTCATCTTTGTACTTTATTTCTCGTCTTAGAGTCAATAGGGTTTCTTGAGCTTTTGGAGCATCTTGAATACTAGGGTTAGGGTTCCATCTGTTAAATTTCTAGACTAGTTTACAATTGTAGTAAATAACAAGGATCTCAAGAAGATTAACCAAACACAAATTACAAAACAAATTATGGGTCTGCTTGTTTTTCCATAGGCAATGTTCTTTCATTGCCACCCAACCATAGGCATCCTCAAGTGCCACCCCGAGCAAAGCATAGTAGTTTACCCTGGGAAACCCTTCTTCACAAGGGGAGAAAACCCAATACCTTCTTATAGAGAAGATCCATTCCAAAGACAGAATAACCAAGCTCTATTCACTAGAGAAAATCAATAAGAAAGAGTCCAACAATAACTCAACAATGTAAACCCTAGCGCACATCTAGCGCACCACCAAGACTGACAGAAATACCCCAACTACACATGTGTCTTCCTTCCTTCTTGGAATCATAGTAGTTGCAACTCACACTTAGACTTGCGCCCTTTTTCAGAGTGGAGAGTGTGTGTGTAAATGAGCTAGCATCCACTCTTATTTATACTAATCTACCAGTGAACTTTTCCAGTGGGGGTGACCTGTCCTTTCTGGAAAAATACATTTACTTTATCTTTTCTAGCAGGTCGACTTGACTTCAGGAGCACTAGATTTCTTCTGGGGTTTCTTTAATTCTTTCAATGGTTTTCTTTTGATGTCTTGGCATCTTCTTCTATAAGAAAGGTTGTCCCAGAGGTGAATACCTTCCGCAACTACCAGAAACATCAACACCATCCCTTGGAGAGTTGGATATTGGGGTTTTGTGATGAAACCCTAGGTTGTACTTGTTGAAGAGAAAACGAGAAGACATTTTTCCTTGAAGGACATACTTATGTGATACTTGCTTGTTGGAGCTCTTTGGTGTGAGCTAGGGCTTTTAGGGTTTTGGATAGCTATATTGAATATTTGATTTTCATCCAACTATTTCTACATAGTTTGGTAATTTCCATTGATGTTTTTGTAGCTTCGGGAGGTATTCCCACTAAAGGCCATGGTGTCGGGCATGTGGGAATTTTTGTTGGCACTGGATTACTCTTTCGTTTCAGTGAAAATGCCCTTGGGATGAAGCTAGGGCTTCATGGGCTTGGTGATGGGCTTTATGGGCTTGTATTGGGTTGTCACACCCACAAAGAGGAATGAAATATTCTAATTAAATGTTGAGTTTAGAAGGGGTTCCTAAACTCACTCGTTAGACTCCTATATAAGGAGAGGAGAGATTGTGACAAATCTTGCCGTGTCATTATGGAGTTAGCACAAGTGAGTGAGCACTTGTGCTAGGAGCTTGGAAATTTCAGCAAGGGAAATTCTGCAATTTTGGGCAAATCTGGCCTAGGGTTTCTTGGAAACACTGTTTCTATCTTAGCCAAGGAAGGCTTCTATTTTTCCAGGCAAGAAAGGCCACACGTGTGAGAGAAGGAGAAGAGACAACTATATAGGAGGAGAGAGAACGCCGTGGTTATTTTTCTATATAAGATAATATAGAAAAATCAACATGGTATCATAGTAGGACTGGGCTTGACTCTCTCACGGGAGGGCCTAGGAAAACAATTTTCTACTCCGGATAATCTCCAAGACAATGCTGTGAGTAATGGAGATTTCAAAGAGGGGTCATGGATGTTTGCCAATGAGACACTGGGAGTTCTTTTGACGATAAATTTGGACGTGGCAATGACGGACTTCATCTGTATGAAGGCCATCTCTTTACCCAGGCAAATCCAGGGTCCTGCGTTGAATACTGGAAACTTGAATGGGTTTTTCCACCTCAAAGATTCCGCCCACGTTCAACCATCTCTCTGGCTCGAACTCCACAAAATCTCGGTCGCACATTCCAAAGGCTTCTGCAAACCGTAATGTAGGAAGAAAATATACCTGATTGCTAATGTACTTGTGTGATCATCGCTGTGTAAGAGAAGAGAGATAGTTGGACAATATTCATCGTAGTGCTAACTGCGCTGGTTAATATTGAGAGCACTAAGTTGTTTTTGGGGTGCAGTCAAGCTTTGTTTGTTTGCTTTTTTCTTTAGACTCGAAACATAAATCTCAATTATTGCTCAGTATGATCGCATCTTTAGACTGGGAATACAAATCTCAAATATTCCCTCAGTTTGACAGCAGGAAGGCCATTTAAAAAGGGACTTTGTAGGACATGCCTTTCAGAAAGTAACAATACCGTCGAGCAGTTACTATAAACCTCTGTCTGGCTATTTATGTTCTTCACTGTCATTCGTGAAGAAACACTAGCCCAGTTTAATTCCTTTAAGGAAAGGACATTGAACATATTATATTCATCACTCTTATGATGCAAGGAATGACAGTTAATTGCATGTTCTCGATGAAGATCTGACAAGGGCCCTCTCAAATGGATTCTTGAACAGATGACAACAATTCTTTAATCTTAGAAACATTTATCCAATACTCTACTTAGTATAAAAGGAACACAATATTACCCTGGCAACCACAACAAGCCTTAACCAGTGCGTGCGTTCATTCTTTGACATGGAAATTGGCCGTGTTGTAACTTTCACTTTAAATAACTCGCTTCTAAAATAGATACCAAATACAAACTATATAGGGATGTCGTTTGTTCGTCATGATGTAGATGTGATTTTGTTAGGCGAGGATTTTGTTCGTCAATCCGAAACGTTGCCCCTTCGGATAATTGTCGAAATTGGTTTTGAGTACATGCTCCACAATTGCAGGATTCGAAGTGACGATCCCCGAGATTCCTCTTGGGACAACTGCTATCTTCACTGTGTGAGTGGGTGATGAAGGTTGCCATATGGAGACCAATGGAGGAAAATACTACACTGCTATTTGAATTTAAGCGTAAGTGCCAATCCATGGAATGGGTGTTGTTGGTGTTCTAGATCAACACGAGTATTTGATGAAGAGTGATTGAGATGGATATGAGAAGCAATGACAAAACCTCTGAAGTCAAGATCACATGAAGCTTGTGTCAATGTGTTGATGTGGTGGTTACCATGATGCCGTGTGTCTCTGGAAAATAACTATGTGCTACTACGGTGGTTGTGTACCACCGACAGTGACTGTGTGTCACTAGACGGTAATTGTGTACTACTATGGCTTGGCACAATCATGTTCTATTGGATGACATTGTAGTAGCTGTGTGCTACTAGCTGATTGTCATGGAGACTACCGGATCGCTTGGAAATAGCTGTGCGCTACTGTTTGATCGCAACATAGTCATGCAAGCTGAGATCTATGATTTGGGCTACCAATGGCATGGTAGTCGTTGTGTGCTACTAGTTGATTGCATAGTAGTCAATGGACTACTAGAAGAAGACATCATGAATTATACCTCCCTAGTTAGGAGGGAGTGTTGATGTTTGAGGCAACATCATGAGACATTCTCCCTGGAGGGTCCTGTATGGACTAGTAGGAGGGAATGTGGACTTCATACTGACGTGCCTCAGACAGTTAGATGAAGGAACCAAGACATTGGTTTCACGACGAAACCTCGATATGTCTTGGGGGACATTGGCTCCATGAGGGAACCTCGATGTGTTCTAGAGAAGACATTGGTTCTATGAGGGAACCTCGATATGTCTTAGACATGTGTTCCATGAGGGAACCATGAGATGTCTAGTATGGACACAGTTCATGAGTGAAGCTTGAGGTTGGACACTTTATGATATTTTGGTGTCCAGTATACATTCATGTACCTAAGGAGAAAAGGGCCAAGCTAGACCCTTCAGGCATAAAGGGTACATTTGTGGAGTACAGTGAGTCTTCGAAGGCATACTGGATCTACATCCCTGGTCAGAGACAAATTGAGGTGAGCAGAGATGTTACCTTTGAGGAGGAGGTAGTCTTCAGGAGATCTAGAGGATCTCACATGGAGATTGATAGTGAGAGATAGGAAGAGATGGTGCCTTCTCCTCCTCACCCTCCAACAGTTTAGAGGGAGACAGTTGAGCCTATTTATCTTGTTGATCCTGTAGCTCCAGTTGATGTTCCTAGAGATATTGCAGTAGGTTGGAAGAGACCTGCATGGGCTCGTCAGAATCTGCAAGAGGTAAGACATGCAACTCCTCGTGGTACCTTCCGGGAGAGCAAGAGACCTCAGAGATATTCGTGCTATGCCACAGCTATGAGCCACATCATTGATTATGAGCCTTCATGTTATAAGGAGGCATCTAGTCAACCAATATGGAGAGATGCCATGATGGAGGAGTATCGGTCCATCATGAAGAATGATGTGTGGGATATTGTTCCGAGACCTGAAGGGAAGTCTGTAGTGGCTTCCTAGTGGATCTATAAGATCAAACACAACTAATGGGAGCATCGAGAAGCACAAAGCGAGATTTGTTGCTAGAGGATTCTCTCAAGTGGAGGGAATAGATTATGAGGAGACATTTGCTCCTGTTGCTCTGATACCATGTTGATTTTTCTATATATTATCTTATATAGAAAAATCAATAGGCCGCACGTGTGGGACAGATTGTACAACAGTCCGTACATGTCCACATGTGTGAGTACAACAGGTTCGTACAGTCACACGTGTGGTAGAGACAAGTCCGTATAGTCACACATGTGATCGGATCAGAACAACCACATGTGTGAAGGGTTTATGCAGGCTGCACCTGTGATTTTTGGGTAGGTGACATTCCGTACAGGTTGATGTCAGCAGGCTATACAAGTGACTTCAGCAGGTTTGCAAAATTGGAATTTGTCTTGGGATTTTGCTGAGGTTGGTTTGTTGATTTTTTCTATTTTTGGGAGGACCGATTTGTCCTCAAATTTGGTGAAATTGTGACCGTTGGTAGGGGTTGATTTTGCCCTCAGAAATTTTTGAATTTGACAATTTACAGAACATAAATATTGTGTCTCAAGTGTGTGGATGATTTATCTCTGATCTTGCAGTTTCCGCTGCTGTAATTTTCGTAAATAATTTCAGTGTGAAATTGTTTAGTGATAACAACTAGGGTTTACTGTTTGAAATCACTTGGAAGTAATTTTCAGATCTGAAATTAGTTGCAAATGAAAAATTGACATGGTATCAGAGCCGAGGCTTTGAAGGAAGAGAGGGAGTCATCTCTTGAGACACATTTGCTATTGTAGATTGGAGGTACAACAAAATTGTTGTAGCAGATTTTTTTTTTGTTCTGGTCAGGTCACCATGGTGAACACTTTGAAGATTTAGGATAGGTTGGAAGGGGCAACAAACTTCTGTTGGAAGAGAATGACCTTAAAGAGTATGTTGACGGTGTGGTTTCGAGTCCTAGTGATCCGTAGGAATTGAAAGCTCATAGGAAGAGGGAAGTAAAGGCCAAACGAGTGTTGCTAGAGTCCGTGAAGGATCACCTGATTCCTCACATTTCTGAGAAGAAGTCTTTGAAGGAAATGTATGATGCTTTGGTGGGTTTGTACCAAAGCGGGAATACATGCAGGAAGTTACATTTGAAGCACTTGCTTCAAGTTGTTGAGATGTCCAGTGAGGAGACAATTGTCAACTATCTTATGAAGATCACTCAGATCCATGACCAACTTGCAGCCATTAACGAGACAATTGAGGATGTTGAGTTGGTGAATGTAGCATTGAGAGGTCTTCCCAAATCTTGGGAACCATTTGTGCAAGGGATTTGTGCACGTGAGCAATTGCCAGGATTTGATAGACTATGGACTGATTGTATCTAGGAGGAGATTCGATTAGAGTCCAGGAATCACAAGTAGAAGAGCAACAATGATGAGAATCATGCCCTTGTTTCCCATACTAGGAAGAGTAGAGGAGGATGTTCTCCAGAGATAAAGGCATCTCCAAAGCCTAGGAGGAAGGATCTTAGCAAGGTCAAGTGCTTTGTTTGTCATGATTATGGCTATTATGCTTCTTAGTGCCCACTACGGAGGAAAGGGGGAAGGAGGCAACAAGCATCGACAACAAATATTGATGAGGTTGCAAATAGACACTAGAGGGAGTTCTTATTGGTTTCTGCTCTTTCTGATACAGTCTTGTGTGATGGTGCTTGGTTGGTGGATAGTGGAGCTTCATGCCATATGATAGGTGCACGAGAGTTGTTCGAGAGTATCACTAAGACTGACTGAAATATGTGTGTAGAGCTTGGTATGGGGACCATGCATGCAGTGTAGGGAATTGGGACAATACGATTCTAGTTGGAGTCAAGAGAGATGTTGAGGGTGACTAATGTGTTATGGGTGCTAGAATTCAGAAGGAGTGTGCACTCAGTCTTGGAGATTGAGAAGAAGGGCTACCATATATTGTTCCGGGATGGATAGGTGTTATTTGTGCCTATAGGATCTAGCTTCATATCAACAATGGTTCTTGGAGTTAGAGAGAGCAACTTGTATAGGTTGAAGGGCCAACTTATACGAGTTATTTCCAACAGTAGTAGACCGACAGAGGACAAGGAGCAGAGAGCTGCATAGGCTATGCAGGTTCAAAGGGAGCATGTGGTTTCGGAGGTTGTACAGACTTAGAGGGAGTTAAATTTCAGAAGGAGTCATCCCTCAGGATTTGGTGGGGAGGAGCAACCTCCCAAGATTGTTAAGAAGTCAAACTTCAGAGGGAGTATGCAAACTTAGAGAGAGCTCGATCTCAGAGGGAGTTGATGTTGATATTATGGTAGCTGCGGGAGGTATTAACCTCTATACATAACCTTTGACTATAATAGAATATTCTGGAAGCAAGAGAAACCCTAAACAGATGTGTGAAAACCCTAGAAGACATGTTGGCTCAGCAAAATATATACTATTAAGATATTATCCTCCAGGAAGACAAGTCGGCCCAGACAGGTGACAAAACCACTATAAATAGAGGACATCTTGGCTCATTTGTTCACTCATTCACACACTCTCAGTCACCCAGAAACAATGCGCAAGTTTGGAGGAGGAGCAACAACAACTGCAGTTGTACAATTTTCTCTTTTTTCAGCCTTTTTGGTACTTTCTCTTGTGTGATACCCTTGGAGAAGGTGCGCTCTCTTGGTTATCTGTTGGTTATGGTATGGCTTCCCGGAATCATTCTTTCTGTCAAAGGTTAAGGTGCTCGGGGGTGGCTTTATGCCTATGGTTGGGTGACAATGGTGTAGCATTTTCTATGGTTAAACGAGCACATCAACATTATTCTAACATGTTATGGACCCACACCACCTTCAGGACAGTCTAACCACTCGAAGGTAGCGTGACAATTCTTTGTTAAGCTCGTTGTGGCATCAATTGTAGCTGCAACTAGGGTTTTTGATTTTGCAGCTGCAACAAACCCTATTCTAACTCTTTGGGCACCTTAAGGGAAGTGTTGGACCTAATTTATGGATATTCTAGTGTGCCCTAGCCTAGCGCACCCTTTGATGTCCTCAGCCAACAAAAACGTGAAGAGTTTTTGTTCAAAGTCAAAGGTTGTCTGGTCAAAGCCAAATGTTGACTAGTCAAAGTCAAAGGTTGACTTTTGGTCAACATTGATTTTGTGGTCAAAGTTGAAATTTCAGGGTTTCTAGCTTGTTCTAATCATTGAACCTTTTTGATTCAGTTTCTAACCTCTTCTTGTCAAGATGGTGTCTAGTTTTAGATTAGAAGACAAGCTGAACGATGCTGCAAATTTCAAAGGTATGCACTTGTATATTCTTTTCAAGTTATATCATCCAACAAAGCATGAGTGTGTTTGCATGGGATGTACAAGAGACCTTGTACAAGCAGTGAATTCAGTGCATTCAGAGGAACAAGCACACCCTCGCTAGTAGTGAAGACTCCAGGTTTGATTATTTAAAATTGATGTCTTTAGCTGTTATGGCATTATTATGATCTTATGCCGCATCTTGATCTATTGAAGTTATGATCATTATACTAACCCCTTAATACTAGAGATACACTTGTTGATCTTCTCTCTAGGAGATATTCTTGTTCTTATGTAAATGCTTATTGCTTACGAGATGAAGTTGATGTCCTTTAGGAGATGTTCTTGGTTATTGACCTAGACTCCAGGCAGGATATCTTCCATAGAGGATACCATGGAGATTTTGTTGTTCTTGTTTCTTGTTCTGGGCAAGTCATAAGAGATAAATATGAGAGGGAGTTAGATTCAGAGGGAGTCAGTGATCAAGAAGAATCCAACATAGTTTCGTGAGACTTTGCAGAATGCAAAGAGGCATGCAACAGACGAAAGCGTGGTCCGAGGATTCTCTCAGATAAAGGGAGTTGATTTCAGAGTTTGAGATGAAGGATCTTGACTGGATCAGAAGCGTCGTTGGCACCAGATGAGATCTTCAGTGAGGAGAGTGAAGAGGTTTACCATGATGGAAAGGAAGTCCATGGCTACACCTATGATGACACATTTGAGGAAGTTGTGTGACGGGATAGACATTTGCTTTGCAGAGAGCACCTTGTGCCAGTATATGGTTGAGCCATGATCGTATTATTGGGTTACAACACAACATGTAGGTACCTATGTTGTACAAATAGATATGATTGATCTCTGATGATGAAATATGGCTACTGAGATACACAATTTTTGGATTGGAAGTGCAGAGGACAAATCTAGCAGTTGGGGTGCTACTTCAGCTTAGGATAGAGCAGGATTTCTAGACAAGTAGGGAAGCATGTATCTGTAGCACTCGGTCATATATCATAGCCAGTGACGCAAGATATGAAGAAGGGTGGCTTTTCGAAGGATCTTGCAGGACTTCATTAGAGACATGGTGCAGGAAGGAGCAGTGAGGCTCCATCACTTATCCACAGATGAGAAGATAATTGACATTTGCACTAAGCCTCTGTCTAGGACAAGCTTGGCAGGAATGCAAATGTTTCCCTGGGGGAGTATTGATGATTGCAACATCGTGCCAATATACCAAGATTGATCAGACAGACTTGATCACGTGGGAATAGGCCCAGATGTAATCTTCGACGGACTGAAGATTCAAGTCGCTGCTAGATCTCCTATGTGTGAATTGCATTGGGCCTTGAAACTCTCATGATTAGGTGAGTAGTTAACTCACGAGTAGGTGAGTAGCCTTGAAAAGCATTGGGCCGACTCTATCTCCACAGGAACTGGTCTGTAGACCAGGGGAGATAGAGAACATCTACATCCGGAGTAGATGTGCCCCGACGTAGTCTTCGACAGATTGAAGACTCGAGGTGCTTGAGGTGCAATTCCACGTGTCCGATAGCATCGAGCTAAATGCATTCACGGAGTGATTCTCTTCCTATGAGAGGATCACCATGAGGTGTTTGCGGCTCCGATGTGATCATAATTCTTGTCATGGGACAAGAACGACTCGAGGTGCTAGACACGCGTGTCCGATAACATCCAACTAAATGCATTCATGGAGTGATCCTATGAGAGGATCAACTATGAAGTGAATGTGGCTCCGATGAGCTCATGATTCTTGTCATGGGACAAGAATGACCCGAGGTGCTAGACACATGGTGGTGGAGATGGATCATCAATATAACTAAATAAGGCTCATGGATATTGTGATATTGTCTATGACAGAAGAATACCAAGATCAAGTACGACGATATGTTTTGATGCCAGATTGCTACCAAACGATGCTCATAGTGATGATGATACTCGTGACTTGATCTATGATGTTACTACCTGTAGAATGGTTTACAAGACTATGTGAGTCTTGCTCATGCCATATGAAGATGGATGGATGTGTTTGAGACCATTAATACCTCCCTAGGTAAGAGGGAGTGTTGATATTATGGTAGCTGCGGGAGGTATTAACTTCCATATGTAACCTTTGACTAGAATAAAATATTTTGGAAGCAAGAGAAACCCTAAACAGAGGTGTGAAAACCCTAGAAGACATGTCGGGTCAGCAGAATATTATCCTCCAGGAAGACAAGTCGGGTCAGCAGAATATTATCCTCTAGGAAGACAAGTCGGCCCAGACAAGTGACATAATCACTATAAATAGAGGACGTTTTGGCTCATTTGTTCACTCATTCACACACTCTCAGTCACCCAGAAACAATGGGCAAGTTTGGAGGAGGAGCAACAATAGTTGCAGTTGTACAGTTTTCTCTTTTTTCAGTCTTTCTGGTACTTTCTCTTGTGCGCTACCCTTGGAGAAGGTGCGCTCTCTTGGTTATCTGTTGGTTATGGTATGGCTTCCTGGAATCATTCTTTCTGTCAAAGGTTAAGGTGCTCGGGGGTGGCTTTATGCCTATGGTTGGGTGACAATGGTGTAGCATTGTCTATGGTTAAACGAGCACATATACATTATTCTAACAGTTAGTGGGCTCAGAGGGAGAGTCGACCATTCAAAGGGAGTTCCCCCTCAGGTTCAGGTGGGAGAGAGGCATCTTCCAAGACTGATAGGAAGGTGTCATGGGTCGAGGAGGCTTGACAAGAGGCTCGGAAGCGGGAGGCTTCTAGGAGTTGCATGTCTTCCTAGGAGGATCCATGCCTTTCAGCAGGTCTTGTTTCCGTGACAGAGGAAGCAGCCAATCGAGAGTATTGGACAGCAGGATTTGCTTCGGTGACAGAGGGAGCAACCAATCAGGAGGATTGAAGTGTAGCTGTGGTAGCAGATCCAATGTAGGAGACAGAGCTATTTCCAACATGGGAGACAGAGGTACATCCAGATATTGGAGGATGGAATACCTCCCTCGCTAAGAGGGAGTGTTGATGCTTTTGTAGCTTTGGGAGGTATTCCCACTAGAGGCCATGGTGTCAGGCATGTGGGAATTTTCGTTGGCATTGGATTACTCTTTCGTTTCAGTGAAAACGCCCTTGGGATGAAGCTAGGGCTTCATGGGCTCGATGATGGGCTTTGTGGGCTTGCGTTGGGGTGTCACACCTATAAAGAGGAATGCAATATTCTAATTAAATGTTGAGTTTAGAAGGGGTTCCTAAACTCACTCATTATATAAGGAGAGGAGAGATAATGACAAATCTTGTATTGTCATTCTGGAGTTAGCATAAGTGAGTGAGCACTTGTGCTAGGAGCTTGGAAATTTCAGCAAGGGAAATTCTGCAATTTTGGGCAAATCTGGCCTAGGGTTTCTTGGAAATTTTGTTTCTATCTCAACCAAGGAAGACTTCTGTTTTTCTACCCAAGAGAGGCCACACGTGTGAGGCTATGTGTGAGAGAAGGAGAATAGACAGCTGTACAGGAGGAGAGAGAAGGCCACACGTGTGGGACAGAGTGTACAACAGTCTGTACAGGTCCACACGTATGAGTACAACAGGTCTGTACAGTCACACGTGTGACCAGATTAGCACAACCGCACGTGTGAAGGGTTTCTGTAGGCGGCACGTGTGACTTATGGGTAGGTGACAATCTGTACAGTCCGTACGAATGACATTAGCAGGCCGTACGTGACAACAGTAGGTTTGAAAAATTGAAATTTGTCGTGGTATTTTGCTGAGGTTGGTTTGCTGATTTTTTCTGTTTTTGGGAGGACTGATTTGTCCTCAGATTTGGTGAAATTGTGACAGCTAGGAGGGCTGATTTTTCCCTCAGAAATTTCTGAATTTGACAATTTACAGAACACAATTTTTGTGTCTCAAGTTGTGTATGATTTATCTCTGATCTTGTTGTTTCCGCTGCTGTAATTTTCGTCAATAATTTCAGTGTGAAATTGTTCTGTGATAAGTTAAGGCTGAAATTGTTGAATGATTTAACATTCATATTGAAGAAGATAGGATAGATCATCTAACACATAAAGAAAACCAAGATAACTCATGAGAGTTCTCCATATTGCATTGATTAAATGAGAAGTGAAAGCTTTCTTATAAAGGGTTACATACTAGTCAAGTCAATCCACTTTATGAATGTTGGATAAACTGAGATACACACTAAAGTGAAATAAAACATAAAAGCATAAAATGACCTAAAGTAAAAATGACTTTATTAATGCCCATGTCTAATATCTAAGTGATCATTATTATTCTAACATTTATTTTAACACCCTCCCTTAATGGTCAATCTATGAACTACACCAGTCTTATCCTAACATATTACATATTTGTCAGGACCCAAAGACTTGGTAAAGATGTTTTCAATTTGGTTCTCTATTGGATAATACTATAGCTCAATAGATCCATCCTCTACAAGTTGTCTAATAAAATGACAATATATTTCAACATGCTTGGTATGCTGATGGAAGATTGGATTCTTGGTTAGTTTGAAGTTTGAACACACCTTGATTGTCACTGAATATTTTGGCTCTATCTGTTACATATTCATGTTTGAAAGCATCCTACTAACCCAAACTGCCTCATAGGCTCCTTTCAATGCCCCTTGATATTCTACTTTACCCGATGAAAGGGCTACTGCATGCTGCTTCTTGCTGGTCCTTGTCACTGCACCCATGCCAAGGCTGAAAACAGATCCAGAAGTTGACTTTTTATCATTCACAGAAGTTGCCTTATCTGAATTTGCATATCCACATATCCTAGGGTTTTTTCTTTGCAGTATAGAATGCCAAAGTCAAGTGTCCATTTCACCTATGTCAACACCCTTTTTGTTGCAGCCCAATGTTCTTAATTCGACACTCTCCTGAATCTAGAGATGAAGCACACAGCGTAGCTCAAATCACGGGTAGTGGCTGTGAGGTATATCAAGCTTTCCACTAGTTTCCTATAGACTGACTCATTAACTACCTTAGAATCAGTCTTTGCTGAAAGCTCAACCCATTCTCCATAGGTGTAGACAAGATTTGGCGTTTTGTCATTTTGAACTTGTTGAGCAAACTCCTGGCATATTTTGTTTGTGAGACAAAAAGGTTGCTACCTGTTTGCCAAACTTCTATACTTAGGTAGTAATGTAGGTGGTCTAGTTCAGTCACGTCGAAAGCTTTACTCGTATGAGGTTTGATTTGTTCAATAGCACTTGCCTCACTACTTATAATAATGATTCCATCTACATAAATGACTAGTAGAATGATATCATTACCAATGCTTTTGATGTATAGATTGGAATACAAAGGACTCTGTTGGAACCCCTATTCATCCAAGTACTTATGAATTTTAATGTACCATGCTTGGGGTGCTTGCTTCAGGCCATTTAGAGCTTTCTTTAGTCGGCACACAGGATGCTCCTTTCGTGGAACCTGAAAACCCTGTCGTTGATACATGTAGACGTCTTCCTCCAAATATCATTGAGTAAGGCACTCTTCACGTCCATTTGATGGACCTTCTAGCCAAACTGTGCAACCATGGCTAGAACTTATTGGGCGGAGCTCATCTTTGTTGTAGGAGCAAAGGTCTCCTCATAGTCAATGCCCTCTTAGTGAGAGAATGCTTTTACAACCAATCGTACCCTGTACTTGTCAAGTGTGCCATTTGCCTTGTACTTGACCTTGTACACCCATTGGCGTCCAATTTATTTTTTCCCTGGTGGAAGATCCATGAGATCCCAAGTTTGGTTTTTCATTAGACTCTTATGTTTGGTTGCCATGGCTTTCCCCCATTCGGTTCTCCCTTTTACCTCCTCAAACACCTATAGCTCATAAACTCTCTGAACATTGGCCATCAGAGCAAGTTGACTGTGTTAGGTATTTGTTGTTGGATGTTAGAAAGTCCATTTATCAATTTCTCTTGAGCTAACTGAGAAAGGTAGGTCAAGTTTAGGTCCCCATACCACTGATGCCAAAGTGTAATGATGTCCGATGCACTCTTGGCTGCTAATGCATGCTCCCTAACCTGTTCGATGTTAATCAGTCTGAACAGTGCATGATTTTCCACACTAAGAGCAATAGTCTTCTTGGTCTCCTCGTCAACTATGTAGCATTTATGATTTTTCTACAAATAACATCTAGACGGGGGCAGTGCCTCATAATCTGACTAACTGAGAGTAGATTAAGCTCCATGCCCGGAACATAATACAGATTGAGGAAAATCAACATGCTTGCTCGAAAGGAAATTTGTAAATTCCCTTTTGCCTACTACTGTGAACTCTTCCCCACCACCAAAGATCATTGAATTCTTAGAGTAACAACCAGTGTACTCATTGAAGCAATCCTGTCTGTAGGTGAAGTGTCGTGATGCACTTGAATCTATGCACCAAGCAGATGCCTTGGGTTGATCTGCTTGTCTCTTGGCCATGGATGCATAGAAAGTTGACTTCTCCTCTGTATGCTCTGTGACATGGGCCTTCTGTTGAGACTCTCCTTGGTTAGTTTTTTATCAACGAACCTCTTTCTGCAATGCTTCTTTATATTTCCCACCTTGCCACAGTAGTGGCATGTCATGTTCTTCATACTCTTGGTTGCATCTTCACTGCTGCTTTGCCCTTTCTTCTTTACTCACTTGCTTTTGCCCTTGGCATTGGCTGCAAAGGCTTGTTTTGTACCCTGTGCCACATTGCTGCTACCAAATAGTTTCTTCCATTAGTCTCGCTATAAGAGCTTATTGCACAATTCTTCAAACATTACGTCAACATTCGTAGTGGTGATGTTTAGGGTCTCAATAAAGTATTCATAAGCATGTGGTAAGCTTTTCAGTGCAATTACCACCTTTTCCTCCGCTTCCATTCTCCAACCAATGGCCAACAATCGTTCTTTGATATCCATGATCTTGAGTAAATGATCCCGCGGACCCGCAGTGATGCATTCTCATCCATCGTGATCGAAAACAACATATTCTTCAGGAAGAAGACTTTACTCTTGTCCAAAGTTTCATGCAACTCTCGCAAATCCTTACAAACTGTTGATGAAGTCTTCCTTGTTTGGACTTAAAGAAGCATTTCATTTGTTATGGACAACTTGATCAACATCCTTGCTTCTTTGTCTTGCTCATCATACTTGTCTTGGTCGGGTATTGTTACCTAGGATGATATCAGCGAAGCACTTGTACTCAAATAGGGCCAACATATGTTGCTTTCACGCATTGAAGTTTTTACCAGAGAAAATTTGGCTGCCTTCTAGCATGATGTTGGTAAAGAGGCCATTGCTGCAAGTAAAAAATGCAGAAATATATATTGAAACAGAGTAAAATGTTGACAATACTTGTTCTTCCCTCCCTCAATCTATAATCTTGGAGTAAAAACACTTGGATACTGACTCTAAACACCTGTAGCAGCCACGTATCACTGATTTATGATAAATCTGTTGAAAAACAACACCAAAACACAAATTTTGAGAAATTTGCTCAGAAACAGCACCGAACACAGTTTTTGAGAATTTTTTCCTTGGATCAGCTGAAAATCACCAAAATAGCAGCTGAAACTTCAAAATTTACAAATATGGGCAGAAGTATAGGCATAAATAGCTTCAATCTGCTTTCAAATCCTTTGTATTGTCAAGAAAATTGAGAAATTTCATTGATTGGCTGTCTAATCAGACCATATATTCCAGATTTTGGCTGGAAAACTTCTGCAGTAGTATCGGTACAATAAATCCATACACGTATGACTCCGATTGATCATGGTGGCTTGATTTCTTCCCTTGTGGTGCCATACAACTGTATGGAGTTCATGTGCAGGCTGACAAACTTCTTGAGAGAATTCTTCGTATTGCATTGATTAAATGAGAAGTGAAAGCCTTCCTATAAAGTGTTACATAATAGTAGAGTCAATCCACTTTATGAATGTGGAATATACAGAGATACAGACTAAAGTAAAACATAAAAACATAAAATAAAGTAAAAAGTGACTTTATTAATGGCTATGTCTAATATAAAATTGACCTTTATTATTTTGACATTTAGTTTAACAGATTTGCTGCTGTTTTTACAGCTGTTATAAAGTGAATTTCAGATCTGTTTTACGCATGATAAGATTGCCCTAGAGGGCTGAAACTTATTGGCACACTTTGGTATCTTTTATCTTGAATTGCCTAGTGGATTGGGGTTGTTAAGAGGTGAAAAACTGTTCGCTGCTGTTGCTGTTTTATTTATATTTCGTAACAGCCATAACACTGAAAATTCACAGGGTTAAGATTCAGGAAACCTCTAGGAAGGAGGTGAAATTTTCTGAGTTGCATTAATTGCCCTAGTTGCTTTGTTGTAAGCATTGTGTTTTATGATTGATCCCTTTGAGTTTTGGAACTGTAGGCTTTGTTGAAAGTCTGGAGGCAGTCCATCTTGTTTGCCATGAATTCACATTCTTCAAGAATGGCGAGGAAAGAATCCTTCATAAAGTGGCCATTCAATAATTGTGCATTTCCCTGCTCTAAGAAGGGAAATGCATTTAATAAGGCCCTGGATTACTCTTTGGGATGTGAGATAACCCATGGCCTCAACTGCTATAACATACAGAGATGTGGTCAACGATCAACCTTGCTATATGGATTTGGATTCTAAAGAGCCCCACATCTTTAGACTTACTCTTGTTTATGGACAAATAGGTCAATGCCTTTCAAAAGAGAGTCTTGATTGCTTCGAGGAAGAATTGTCCAAAACTTGACGCCTTTAGCATGGACAAAATGAATGGTCACTCAACCTTGTTATTAGCCTTTTTGAAGTCAATCTTGATAAAGAGGGTGTTAAGGTCAAGACCTAGCCCACTCCATGTCTTCCCACACAGTTACAACATTGTCAAGATTGAAACACGCTATGAGAAACTGTGTCTATTCTAGACAGATGATCTTAGGTAGAATATACTTAAGGTGCAAGTTCATATCCTTGGCCAAAACTTTTGTATGAGACATTCAAGAGGGTAATTGTTGGTCAACTAGTAATGAGCTTAGGGTCCCTAGGCTCGGGGATGAAATTGATTATTCCTTTGTTTATGCTTCCCTCCAATGATTGATTTTAAATAGCTTATTTATATACTCAAAGCAGGTTCGACCCAACAAATCACATGTACCATTACCAAAATCACATGGAATGCTATCCAATCTTGGCGACTTATCCTTGGTCATTTTCATTAGATCAATTGTCGGTTCATCCAAGTTTAGTCACTTCTCACATTCTTTCATGAGCCTTAGACAAAGAATGAGAGACAATGTCAAGACAAAGTTAGCATGGCCACCTGATGTTCCTATGTGAGGCCTTGACATGAGAAAACTTGTCTATCATCGTTGACTTATTCTTCAATGTCTTCTTGCTTGGCAAGCTATCCATTGGTCATCTTAACCACAAAGATTATTTCAGAAGCATTCTTGGAGGCTAAGGCTTTGAAGAAGTTCTTTGTTGGTCGGTCTTCTTTTCCAAGGCAATGGAGGTAGGCTCTCAATTGAGGCCAACGACTTGATGAAATTCATTAACTATGAGGAAATGTTGAAGCTTGGTAGCCTTGGTTTGTATTTCTTCATTAAAGGGGTTGGATTGTAATGGCTTGGTAGCCTTGGTTTGTATTTCTTCATTAAAAGGGTTGGATTGTAATGGCTGTTTTCCCTACTTTAGCTCTTCTTTGATAGATTGATTTTGTTTTCTTTGGATTGAGACAATTTGCCTTCCAAATCCCCTCAAAAGCGAGGCAATGCGTGCTATGGCATCCTCCCACCATACAATCTTTAATAGATTAAACCTGATTCAAACATATGAACCAAACATGTAGGTGGTAAAGCCTAGTGCAAGCAAGTCAACATATATTTCAAAATGAAATAATCAAATAAGAGAAAAGATGAATGATGAATGAATGTGAAAAGAGTACAATACGTGTTATTAATACATATTGAGTGTGGCACTTTGGCAATTGGCCTATGTATGGGTCAGCCACAAAATTATTAATAATTACTATTCTAGTGTACATAACTATTCTATATAATGAACGTTTATGGTCATTTCCAGGTCTCCCCCCTTCAAGGAAATTTGTCCTTGAAGCATTATTTGGAGAGGCTATTGCAGAGGAACGACCATGCTTTCTTGCAAGATGTATTTAGTTTGATCTAAGGTCGTCGAAGGTTACCTGACTCTGTCTCGTCCTTTCTCCAAGTTCTCTTTCAAGATGTGCATAATCTTGTGGGATTGTTTGAAATGGTTGCTTATGTTGGAAACCTCGATGCTTCCCTGTGTGACGTATTCCTTCTTAGCACATTAGCTTGGCATTCCTTTGGAGTTCATCTTCCGTGGTTGTGAGGAGCTTGTTTAGGTGACTAGGGTTTCATCATACAATTTATACATTTTCCCTTGCCATTTGAACTTTCATAAACAACTTCTTCATGTTGGTGGTATAGTCACCCAACAACATTAACTGTTCCACACTGAAGACTGTCCATTCCACCAAATGGCATAAAATAGAATCCTATTTGCAATTTGAAATTTTGCATTTGGAGTGTCAGCTTATGTCATTTTCCAACTTTTGTATCTTTTGGTTATTTTCCATTCCAATTCTAAGGTCCTTCATTGGATATTCAAAGCAATTCAACTTCTTTGCGACATTGATATCAATGGAGTTGTGTGTACTACTATAATGCACAAATACGATCACATCCAAGTTTTGCACTAACCCTTTAAGCTTTAAAGTACACGGTGCTAGGTTTCCTACAGTGGTTGTTGGGGAGGTCCTAGGTAAATCTATGTTATCATACCTTTTGGGCTTCATGGTTTGTGTCATGTTTGTCATAGTTGCCAGTGATCTAAATCATTGTTGGAGAATTACACTTCCTTACCATTCTTGATCTTGCAACAATATAACTTCTTGTCTTGCTTCTCTTCAATTTATGGTTTTTGACAATTACCTTCCTTGTGATGGTGTGTGGAACATATTTAGTGGTGTGCTGTAACATATTTAGTTCTTTCTATTACATGGAAGGCTTCCTTTTGTTCGTTGAGTTGTTTTTTCTTTCTCTGTTTGGCCTTGTCTTGGGTGCTTTGATGTAGGTTATGTTCCATTGCCTTATTGCATCCTTTATTTTTGCGTTCTAACCTACAATATATATGTTTAGCATTTTGTCTTACAGTATGCTTGAAACTCTTGAATTTTTTGTTGTTAAGATTCCCATTCCTCCATGTATTCCTCTACCAATCTTACTTCTCAAAGATGAGTGAGTTTGGTAAAGATATCATGCTATTCTTTGTCATAAAACCTTTTAATGATTTAAACATTTTCCAATTCAGGGGTGAGCCTCTAATTTTGTTAGACCACCATAACAACTAGTGGTAGGTGGGACCTTCTAACTACATTGATGTGATTAAGATCTTCTTGTCCTCTATTTGAGCAAGGTTCATCTCGAAACATGTTTCGGTCTTGATTAACCTTATGGTACCCAACCTGGCATTGCTCCCATCGAACTTGGGTTAATTCAAACTTCAATTTGTTGGGAGGTCCCGATTGTTGATTAAACTCCCCATTCGACACGAGATCGAGAATTCTCTTGGCTTGTATTTCCTTGATTGTGGATGAGCTAGATGTTAACATTTGCATAAAATACCTCGATTCTTTACTCATGTCCTTCACATCATCCTTGGCACTATTGATTTTTGTGTTTGATTCAACATTGCTCATCCTCTTTGGTAATCATTGGTATTCAATTCCCTTGAACTTGTTGAGAGTCATGTTAACTTGTAGTTTTTAAGCTCTTTAATGTTTAGTTGTCCAAAGTTTTCAGTTTTCCTTGGTACACTATTGTTTTTGAAGATATGGCTAGGGTTTGGGCACTTGCTTTGGCTATGCTTATAAAGGTTAGGGCTTCATTTTGTTTTCCATGAAATTTGTGTTTTGAGGCATAGTCTTTTCATAGTGGAAAGAATTATAATTATGTGAATGTCTTTCCATCTAAAAGCAGATTGGGGATTAATGTGGGGTTTTATCCACTCGAGCCAAAATGAGACAGTTTCTAGATAATGATGAAAATGAATAAAATCCTTGGCTGATTACACATGTGAGTCAAACATGCTAGAGTTCTACACCAAAGTGTGATTGACACAATCTCTGCCTGATTGTATTATGGAATATACAAATACAATATGTCATTCTTGTAAATAAGCTAGACAATTAAGATAAATCTCAATCGTTTACAAGAATAGCTAATCTTAACAATAAGGTGGCAAAACAAACCGTGATAGTAATGGAGAGGTGGCAAACAACAAAAAATGAAAACATACTAAAGATTGCACTAAAGATCCCTAGCATTCCTCCCAACAGTAGAAGCACTGTCCTTCAATGCTCTTGGAATTGGAAGAGAGGGGAAAGAATTCAACTACATTTGGTGTTGAGAAATCCATTGGCCTGATTCAGAAGCTAACCAAACTCTACCCTAATAATGTACTTAAAAATCCAAACGAGACAAAGCCTTACAAAAGGATTTTGGAATGAAGAAAACTCTATCTTGATGATGTGGATCAATAAGATTGAACTCAAACAAACTGCTCAAAATCCCACTAAAGTGCTGTCATCAAACAAAGTGATAAAATGTCGAAACAACATATAGTGGTAGTGGTGTGATATGAGTGAAGTTGCTGAAGTGTAATGAAGTTATACTAAGTCTCCAGAGGTACTCCAACAAAAACCTTGTGTTGGGACATTGGGTCCCAAGCAATGCCAAAACAAGGCATATAAACTCCGAGTGTTATGGATGCCATAGCATGTTTGCAAAAACACATCAAGAATAGGGCAAATCACTACTCAAGGTGATGTTACAAAGAGGCCCAAAGTCTAAAACTAGCTAGTAATGAGCACAATAATGGTCTTCAATTGTCCCTATGGTCACCATTCCATTTCATTGGAGTGCATGGGTCAACAACCACTGCAATCATTGAGTTGACTAAACAATGGTGTCAGTCATCATTCCATTTCACTAGAGTGCATGGGTAAACAGTTGTTGCAATCATCGATATGACCAAGTGTTGGTGCTGAAAACTTGGTTCACATTTGTTTGTCATTGGTTCTTGACAAATATGGATATAGAAAAAGATATTGCTAGGATGAGTTGCATTTCAATGCAGCAAGGGCCAAAGTGAAACAAGGCCTTGCAATAAGAATTGTGGAATACCAACACTTTGAAGGCAAAAGGTGGCTGAAGGTTGGCGTATGACCCCCCTAGTTTAAGGGGTGGGCTTCGAGGCATGGCCCTGATAATTTTTTTTGAATTAGACATTCAAATTTTTTTAGTTTGTTGAAACAAATCTTCTAATATGCAACTAATTGAAGTGAGCCACTTACGAGTTCAACTTGAGGAGGAAGAAAGCTTGCAAAATTGCTAGGGAAACGAATGTAGTGGATTGGTGATGCAATATGAATGATTTGTGCACCTAATATGGATCTGTGCATTGATGTGGAAAAGTTTGGCAGATCTAGGACAAAAGGAGTATTGACTTTGATAAC
>ML807472.1:219693-232936 GCA_009831015.1 Picea engelmannii | reverse complement strand
TCATGAGGGGTGCACCATCTAGGGGCGCATCTGCTTGATAGAGCTTGTATATCAACTCAGTTGGAGTTGCTATTGTATCAGGTTCCATCATTTATTGTGTTTACTGTAACCCTTACTTGCATTTCCTCATATATACATATAGATCTCAAACTGGTTTTCCTCGGGGGGGTTTTGTCCAGGGTCACGTTGACCAAAAATACTGTGTCTACAAATGCATGCTATTAGTTCTTAGATCTGTCCATTATCAGCTGTAAACGATGTATTAGGTGTGTTGTATTTATTGGAGATGCATGTACTAATTTCCTATTGCGGAAACGACATGCTAGAGCACCCAAATTGAGAATACAACCATAACAATCAACTTAAAATAAACATGACTGTTGGCTGTTATAAAACAGCAGAAAACTAAAACAAGACAGCATAAAACTTAGAGTCTTTGCTTGGTCAAAGACAGACCACGAAGGCAAGCTGATAGGACTTGGAATTTTCACATCTTCAACATTATTGGATCCATAGATATTGGCTAAATTCAATATTTGAGCTTCGAAATTCAATAATATCCAAACCATCCTTTGTGTGGGATCAGTCCCCCAACCCATGAATTAGGAGGCTAGTTGGGTGAGACCAGAGTCAACTCCATTGTTACCCTCTCCATGGTCACTCATGAATGCAACATGTGGCTAAATATAATTCAAAGCAGTTTTTAACAGAATCCCAAAAGTTTTCACTACTTGAATGCTCAAAATATCAAGATTTTGAAATGTGGTCCTTAGCTTGTGTACCATAGTTTTTTTGTAGGGGTTAATGAGGCCCTTGACATTCCATGATGTTACCTTCATCAAGAAACATAGTGATGGAGTTCCTTAACATGTGGAACATAGTTTGCTTGCTGGTGTCAGTGAGGTCCCTGCAATTCCATGATGCTACCTTCATCAAGAAATGGTAGTGATGTAATCCATATTATCCTGATCAACATTATACGTAACCCAAACATGGCATCACAATATTTCAAAGTCACTCATTCGGGGAATTTTGAGGTAAAAAATGGGTCTCAAAACAACAATTGTACTATCGAAATCAACTTTAAAAGAACCAGTAGGATTCAAGATGATGATGTCAACCATAAGGGTAAATAGTTTTGGAGGGAAAGGAAGAAAACTACTTTTTTAAATCAGATTTTCAACTTATCTCTTTATAGGTTCACTCAAATTTCAGGTGTAGGCACTAGTTGGATGTGGAATTAAATTCCACATCCAACGAGTACCCACTGCATGTTTTTGATAGACCCACGGTGAGATAAATTGGGAATACATGAAAAAACGTGTTTTATGAAAGAAAACATGTTTTTCCTTGTATTCCCAGTTTATCTCACTTTGGGTCTATCAAAATCATGTAGAGTGGGTATTTGTTGGATGCATAATTTAATTCTGCATCCAATAAGTGCCTACACTTGAAATTTGAGTAAACCTATAAATAGATAAGTCGAAAATACAATTAAAAAAATATTATTTCTTTCCTTTTGAAAGTTCATAACTCTTATTTTATTATTTATACTATTAATTTTTTTTTAAGAGGCCCATTTTAGACCTCAAATTTTTCCTTGTGACACCTTTCACAACTGACCTTTCACAACTGAGGAAACTTACCAATCTTCCAGAATGTGAATCTTAGGTTTTTTTTTGGGACTCTTGATTCAGGGACAACTTGGGAATTTAGAAGGGGAGGTGGAGAGTGAGCCCTCTTACCACCTCCTCAAGAAAGGTATTTTCGGAGGGGCATGCCACATCCTTCCTCTTGGTTGATGCTGTGGGCTTGTTGGGTGTGAACATATTAGAGGTTGCAGAATTACTTGGCTAAGCCTTTTGGGCTGCAACTTTGTTATTGTTCTAGGAGTTCCCACAAGCTCCCTGAGACCATCCACCGTCAGGGTTGTTGGCGGGTTGAGAACCTGGTTGAGCTTGAGCTTGAGCTTGGTTGGCTGGGGCTGCAGGTGGATTTGGCTTGGCCATGAGCAGGCAGTCACGGATCTTGTGTTATGGGCCTTAACATCAGGATTACATGTTAGGCAAATTAATGTAGTGCATGGTTTGCATAATTGTCCTCTCCTTCACCCAGATTAGGACAACAAAGCTAGGTGGTCTGTTCAGCCAAGAAATTCCCAACTCAAGGAGAAAACACAACTAGGGTATTGCGATCCATGGTCTGCAAGCAGTGCTGACAGCACTGTTTGTTTCCTCAAGTAAAGAAAACAGAAAAAGCCTTTAGTCGGGGTACTGGTGCTAAGGCAGTATCAACCATGTGGTTCCCATACCTCCTTGATCATGGCCTTTGGAACTATGTGATTGACAAAGTACCTAGACAGCGTGTACTTTATATTTGAATTACAAATTTCATCATATTCAGAAACAAAAATATCACTGTGGGTATCCTTAGGGGAATTATTATTACCTCGCGGTAAACTTTCAGAACAAATTTCTGGGGTGCCTTTTGAGGAGCATTGTGCTCATGGTTACCAGCGATAGAGCTATTGTGAATTACATCAGCTGAATATGGATCAAATGACCCATCTTTGGGCCCTGGAGAAGCCATAAATGGCTCTCAAGGTCTTGTGGTGGGCTGCAGTGGGCCACTTGAGGCCAGCGCAATCCAATTAGTCTGGCAGTATGAGAAGTAATGCTGATGAGGACAGAACCAGGACACATGCACCAGAAGCTTATCAAACCCTCAATGTTTCCTTTTTTTACTTCCTGCTTTAACCTGATCTCAACAATTGGGCTAAGCTTCTTTTTTAGAAGAATCTCAAGGCATGGATTAAAGGTTTGCTTCAGAAAGAACTAGCATTGTTTTTAATGCATATGTGATGTGTTATTTTTCAAAAGACATTAGAGGCTTGATACAGAAAGAACAAGCTATGTTTTTGATGCATATGTGATGTGTTATCTTTCAAGAGACATCAATGTCTCAGCATGATTTCCTTTCATGTGACAGTATATATATTTCAACATTGTTGCTTTTAAATGTGTTAGTCTGTCACTCCTGTTTTTGAAAATGTAGGAACATGACCTGCAAATATTTTGGAAAAGGAAGTCATTTTGCTTTAAGCGTATTTCAACTATAGGACTTTAGATGTTACCATATAAAACAACCAGCTCACACCCACATCTTCCCATAGATTGGAAAATATGAACTTTAGTATCATATCTTATTTACATAACACTCACTTTAAGAACAGAGTCATTATTTCCAACAGCTGTGTATTGTACCTTCTAAGTAATACCTCTGTATTTTATCATTGCATTTGTCTTGTATCTAAGCAGACATTTTATTATGTATTTTGTTGTTCATCTGTTGTCTTGTGATTGTTGTATAGGTTGTTGAAATCTGTAACCTAGCACCCAACTGTTAACTTAAATAAAAAAAAAGATGCTTTATTAATTAACAGCACAGATAAATTACTCAATGAAAATCAGTGGAAGCATAAACAACAGAGACCAATCACACATTGGACATGAGATTCGGGTAAATACCCTTGGAAAAACCCTTGCGGGAAAACCAGTTCTGTGATGATTTTATTGCTATAAAATCAGGGCTCCCGTCCTGGGATAACGGCCCTTCGGATGAAATACAACTGCAGCTGATAGCCTAGCCCACCTGGCTGCTATCTCCCTAGCTGCCCCTTGCACTCTTTCCTTGGCCGCTGCCTCGGCACACCTGAGTGCTCACTCACTCTTTGTGTACCATCACTCTTAGATCTGACTTCTAGGGCCCTAACTCGACCTTCTCTGGCAAGCACAACTTAGCTTGCTGCTAGATCACACTTAGATCTCCCTGTCTCTAGCTCAGATGGTGATAATCACTTGTGATGTTGAGAAATGAGCCTCTCTTGGTCTTTTATAAATCCTAGCCTTTCTCTTATTTAATCTTGGCCCTTAGATCTTCTCCTCAAGATCTAGATTTGAGGGTGGGGACTTAATCAATCGTTGAGATAACTTAAGTCAAGATCAATGGCTGTGACTTAGTTTCACATTGACTTAAGTCATCTCCCACCACTACTAAATAGTCTAGATATATGATGGGCCCTTTCACATTGCTAGACACCCCCAATGTGAAAGTACCTGCCCGAGCTACAGTTTCTAACACTCCCTCTTAGCGAGGGAGGTACTAGCACTGGAGCTGCCTCCTCCATGATCTACATCTCTGTCGGTCTCTCCCTCTGAATTTGAGAGACATGCTCCCTCTCGATCTGTATACTCAGCCTCCTCTATACTGTAGCTACCTCTATCTGCTGCACTGAAGCCATCTGAGTATCCTCACTCATCCAACTGGGACCACTCCCACCATGTGGGTCTGCTAAGTAGAGCCTCCTGCTCTCTCAAGAATGATCCAATTGATCCTTTGCACCTCTTGGCGCTGTAGATGGGCTGCCCCCATATTCTGTACATCTGACCCTCACTGTGGTCGATCATAACAGGTACCCCCAGAGCTTCTCCCCATGTAGAGAAAATATGGACTCTACGACCATAAAACTCGACTCCATAGCCCTGAACCTCCAAGACTGCAGTTGAGAGCACACTGACTCTCATCCCTGGAACAAAGAGTACCCCAGTCACCCTTAGAGTCTTGCTTGACTCTATTTGGAGGGTCATTATTCCTTCTCCCTGACTGCTGCCATGTTGGTGTGAATCCCACACATCACGAAGCCCCTAGCCTGGGCTGAGAACTCCTGGAACACATCCTCCTCTCCACTCATGTGACAGGTCGCACCCCTATCTATGTACCACCTTGATCCGGGCTTCCCTCTGACTCAAGGAAGAGAGTGTATTCCTGCTTGAACATCTTGGAGAATTGACGTGCTGTAGCAGCCAACTATGGCTGCTCCTCCTCTCCCTGAGCAGTCACTTGCTGCTTGAAAAATTCTGGGCAATCTGCCCATTGCCCAGGCTACTTGCATGAACAATTCTATGGCTGCCCAAACCTCTGTGGGCTGGCCTAGGTGTGCCTACCCAACGACCTATGGTTTTGCCCGAACCTCTGCTGTCCCTGTGACTGTTGTATTGTTGACTTGGCTGGCTGTAAGTAGCTCAACTTGCTCCCCGACGACTGTTTTCTCGTCCTCAACCTCCAGCCGTCAATTTCTTCTAGCGATTACACTCAGCCGGCTTGCCAAATCTTCTTGGCGCCCCACACAGTCACTGCAGTTGGTTCTCGTGGCTGGTGGCTGCTACGACTACTGCCCCACTGTGGTGGCAGCTGGCCACTTCTCGACCCTCTTGCATGCGGCCTTACCTCTCTGTTGGTGGCTGCAGAGCCCAACCTGCGTGCCTAGCTCCTTCGACTTTGTTCGAAATCCACTTTGCTGTCAACTATTGCTTCCACTGGGCTGAGTGCTTTGTGTGCCTTTCTTCATGCTGTCGCTCGACCCTTTTATTGCTTGCTCCATGCACTAACTTCAACCATCACCTTCACGCTCAACGGTTGTAGCGCCCACAACCCTTGCCTCGACCCTTGACTGCTTTCCTCTGCCGTTGCCCTCCTTCACGCAGCGACATGTCGGCTTGGCGACTGCCCGCCTTTTCGGTCCCGACGACTTTTGTAATATCCCCAGATTCTCAGATTGGGATATCAACTACTAACTCTGTGGCTTTGTTTTGCAGATCTGATGTGCTAAGGTTTTTGGATGCGTTTTGATGTGTTTTTAGGTTTATATATAGTGCATGCAAATAGATTTGGGACTATAACCAACTCAACAATTTTATTCAACAATATAATGACCAATACAAGACAATATGCAGAAACTCAATTAAATCTCTTTAGCTAGATCTATATAGATGAGGATCTTAACTGGAATACAAACAAAATACTGATAAATACCGATAGGTAGATGGATCTGATAGCTGCAATGAAGATCCGTTGCATGCACGAAATGAAGTGCTACATGCAACCAAAAATACGTTGCCAAACTGCGGCAAAAGTCTGGATAACTCGCCCTGGTGGCCATACTCGTCGGAACTGTCTGAGGTCTATCTCAAATGGGTCGTCCTGCTCCCTAGCACACTCTCCCAGCCTCTGAGATGAAACACTGGCTCACGGCTGCTCAGTCGGAACCCTGGATGGATGCCTAGACCCCCATGCACTGCAAACTGACAAACTGGCACGATCTGGGAGATTTACCTGTTGGAGAAGTGTGAGATCTGTGTCATTGGAAGTGCCCTAGTCTCCTCTCAAATGGGTCGGAAGGAATTTGGATCTTTCGGTCTGGTTGGGCCTAGCGACCCAGAATACTGATAAATCCTCCCCAAAACCTCATGCTACAACTGGAAAATCTGCGCCCTAGCTGATACTGGACTTCTCTACTGAGATAGTATGATCTTGTAGCTCGATGAAGAACCTGTGTGGTCCTCCCGATGGACTAGGGTGTGTCTTTCCACACCGAACTTTGTCAATGGCGATGGTTTCATCCAGAAAACCACCAAATACGAAGGAAGTTGTATGACTCCTCTTTGGGTTCTAATTTCCAATTCACAATCTCCAATAATGAGAGATTATGAGCCCCTATCTCTCTTTTATACCCTTTTTCACCTTTTTCCATTCAAGTGACTTTTAATTCATCTTTAATATTTTCTCATATCACTTTATTAATTTAATGAACCTTTTTACTCCAAAAAGTGATTAATTCTCTTTTATGGTTTCTTCAACCATTGAAAGTCACTTTTCATCATTCCATCTTGTAGATATTTTCGCCTTGGTTCCAACGAGCTATTACACTAAGATATTTCTCCAAGAAACAAGCTCCAAATAGTACCTTTAGTGTAATTAATTAAAATATGCCCATTAATAACCCCGTTTTACAAAAATTGTCGGAATGCAACGAAACCAAGAACAAGCTGTGTGGAAATGAACTTGATGATGAATAATGGTAAATAAAATAAGTTGGGCCCCATAAAACTCATCCAAACCCTCCGAGCTCACTGATGACATAGTCTCACCCCTCTGACTTGGATGACTCAAGCCTCCTAAAGTGATTCTAACCGAATAATAAGGGAATCCAAAAATGGGGACATGACAACGTTTTTGTCGGCGCTCCTCTTCGCTCAGTCACCTCTTTCACAACATCTACAATCTCCTTCTAGGCAACTCTTCGTTCGCTGGCACCCTCATCGTGCCGACTCTTCACAATCGTTCCACGCGGGCCTTTACACATTGACTTCACTCAACCTTACAACCCAATTTGCATAACCTCTCGCCAACAGATCTTCACCAGCACATGTTTGCTTCATGTCGGTTGCTGCTGCATATTCTCCCTCACGACTCCACTATTGTTGATTGCAGCTTCATGGGACATCCTCCAAATCGTTCTCCTCTGGAGTGAGTTGAGACATCTGTGAGAGAGAGCCCAAGTGTTGGGTGTGCCCATGTGATGGGTGTGTGTCAGACTCTAGACTGAGTTGTTATGACGTGTGGTCTCTTGTCTACTCCTTTGGACTGAGTTGAGATGACTTGAGATGGTCTCCTGCCTTGTACTCCTCTGGACTGAGTTGAGTCGGCTTGATATGGTCTCCTGCCTTGTACTCCTTTGCACTGAGTTGAGTCAGCTTGATATGGTCTCCTGCCTTGTACTCTTATGGACTTAGTTGAGTCAGCTTGAGATGGTGCTCCAGATGGTACTCCTGTGGACTCAGTTGAGTGATCTATTGAGTGTGACGTCCCTGTGGCTGAGCACGCTTGGATGTGGCCCTAGTGGCTGAGCACTAGAGGATGAGAGAGATCCTTGCTATATTGTCTGAGAGTAAGATTTACTTGTAACCCTAATTATGTTGTGAAGGGTACAAGTCAACCCCACTATATGAAAGATAATTAATATTGTGTAATGATTAATTATATTATTGAGTTAATGAGGTCGGACCTATTGTGCCAATAGACACACCTTTTGCTGTATCAGTTCTTGTATAAATTAAGGTGAATCCCCATTGAGGATTACACACTCTCACTTGTGATCTCGAAATTTCAGCAAGTGCATGTACGACTGAAGAGCGCACCTCTCTTGGGCGCTAGGTTCTAGATTTTTGTAAGCACCCTCTTGTGTGCTAAGGTCTATGGTGTGGGGGATCTTCTCTTGAGAATATAGCAAAGGATTGCTTGGTTTTTCCCTTGATTGAGAAAGGTTTTTCTAGGATACTTCTTGTGTTCTTGTGCATGGTTATTCTTCTTGTTATCTTGGTTATTGCAACACTTGTGTATGGTGTTGCTGCATTTGTTTATGGTTCAAGTACATGCTAAATGAAATAAACTACATGTGCATGAGCTAAGCATAAAAAATTCAACATGGAATTAGAGCAGAGTTCTTGAAGAGACCATTGCACAAGCTATTGAAGAATTCAACTGTCCCCCCTTGTTGCAACTGCAAAAAGGACTCCCCCTCTTTTGCTAGTTTCAACACCTTCCACTCAAATGTTGGGGTTAATTTTTGCATAGGAGTGTACGACCCCCTTCAGTGCACCTCCAGAGACTCCCAGAGTGCAATTCCGAGAGTTTTTGATTTTTGGCCCTAGGGTTTCTAGGGTTCTGCAATTTTCTGCAGAATTTCGGTTTTAGGGTTTCTGCAACTCATTGAAGGATTTTTCAAACTTACTAGTGTTCTTCTGACTTTCAAGGCTTATTGTTGGCAGTCACAAGTCCAAAGAAACCTAAGGTTGCTAACCTAGCCTAGCTGTTAGGTTTTGTGGAAGAATCTGCAAACCATGAGGAACAAAACTTTGGTGTAAGATAGGCTTGATGGATCAAGCAACTTTAGTTCCTGGAAATCAAGACTACAGATTACCCTGGAAGAGGATGACCTATTGAGTTTGATAGAAAAGACTCTACTAGAAACAACTACCGATGAAGAGAAGGATGATTGGAAGGTAGATGATGTCAAAGCAAGGAAGATAATCATCTATTCAGTAAGAGATCATCTACTACCTCGTATTGCTACATTAAAGACAACTTATGAGATGTATGATGCATTAAAGAGTATGTTTGAGAGTAACAACACCCTCAGAGCCCTTACATTGAAGAATCGACTTCAACATATCAAGATGACAAAAGCTAACATCGTTGCTACCTTTTTCATGAAGATTTCATATATCAGAGATTAGCTGGGTGCCATTGGAGAAACTATATCAGACAAAGAACTTGTCTTGACTACTCTCAATGCTCTTCCAAGACATTGGGAACCATTTCTTCAAAGTATCAGTGGTAGAGCAGATCTACCGGGATTTGATCCTCTATGGACAAACTGCACCCAGGAGGAAACGAGACTTATAGTCAGAGGAGAACAAGACTCCCATCTTGATGACAATCAAGCCCTTGCTTCTTATGCAAGGAAAAGCAACAAAAGAAATAGAAGAAGTTTCAACAAAGCATTCAAAGACAAGAAAACTTCATCAACTTCATGTCATGAACACAAAAAAGACAACTCAAAGATTCAGTGTTTCAGATGTGACAAGTTTGGACACATTGCGAGAAATTGTCCTACCAGGAAGAAAGAAAGACAATTTGCATCCACTGCTGATGTTGATCCAGAACCACCTCAGAGAGATGAAGACATAAAAGATGAAGCATTCTTCTTCATATCAACACTCTCAGGGACGGTTACTACAGATAGTGATATTTGGTTAATTGACAGTGGTGCTTCCAAACACATGATTGCATATAGAGATCATCTGACAGAACTTGTTGAGAAAGAGTCTAGTCTACATGTTGTACTTGGAGATGATGCTAGAGATACTGTGAAAGGAGTTGGAACATCTACTTTCCAACTAGATTCTGACATACCCCTTCAGTTCAGTGAGGTACTATATGTACCTGGGATGAAAAGGAACCTTGTCTCTGTTTCTGCCTTAGAGGATAAAGGCTACAAGGTTACCTTCTCCGAAGGAAAATTTCTTGCATGGCACAAGAACTCACATGTGTATTCTGCCCGAGTGATTGGTGTTCGAGAAAACAACTTGTACAGATTGACTGTCCGACCAGTCCAGGCCTTGTTACATGATACTATTAGCTTGAGTGAGCTATGGCATAGGAGACTTGCTCATATACATTATAGAGCCCTTCCCTCTCTAGGGAAGATGGTAACAGGCCTTCCAGAGATACATGTTCAACATGATGGCCTTTGTAGAGGTTGTGCTCTTGGCAAGAATGTCAAGGGGTCCTTCTTGAGCAATGACAACAGATCTAAGGGGATCTTGGACTTGATACATTCAAATGTTTGTGGACCCATGACAATTGCTTCCTTGAACGAATATTTGTACTATGTGCTCTTGATTGATGATCACTCTCGGAAGACGTGGATTTACTTCTTGAAGACCGAGGATGGAGTCCTTGTGAGATTTCAAGAGTTCAAAGCTCAGGCTGAGAACCTAACTGGGAGGAGGATCAAGGTGCTGAGATTAGATAATGGAGGAGAGTACACCTCCAGGGATTTCAGTGATTTCTGTATTGAGGCATGGATCAAGAGGGAGTACACCGTTCCTTATAACCCTCAACAGAATGGGGTTGCAGAGAGGAAGAACAAAACCATCATTGAGGCAACCAAAGCGATGATACATGATGAAAATCTACCTATGATTCTGTGGGCAGAAGCATCCATGACAACTGTGTATGTTCAGAACATGAGTCCTCATCAGATTTTGAAGAACATGACTCCCGACGAAGCCTTTACCAGAGTGAAGCCTGAGGTTGGACACTTTAGGATATTTGGGTGTCCAGTATACATTCATGTACCCAAGGAGGAGAGGACCAAGCTAGACCCTTCAGGCAGAAAGGGTACATTTGTGGGGTACAATGAATCTTCAGAGGCATACCGAATCTACATCCATGGTCAGAGACAGATTGAGGTGAGCAGAGATGTCACCTTTGAGGAAGAGATAGCCTTTCGAAGATCCAGAGAATCTCAGATGGAGATTGACAGCGAGATAGTACCTTCTCCCCCTTCAACAGTTCAGAGGGAGACATTCATTGATCCAGTTGATCCCATAGCTCCAGCTGATGTTCCTAGAGACATTGCAGTAGGCCATAAAAGGCTTGCCTGGGCTCGACAAACTTTGCAGGAGGAAGAGGGACATGCAACTCCTCGAGGTACATTCTGAGAGAGCAAGAGACCACAGAGATTTTCGGGCTATGTTTCAACCATGAGCCACATCATTGATACTGAGCCTTCTTGTCATGGAGAAGCAACAGGTTAGCAGGTATGGCAAGATGCCATGACATAAGAGTATTAGTCCATCATGAAGAATGATGTGTGGGATATTGTTTTGAGACTAGAAGGGAAGTCTGTAGTGACTTCCAAGTGGGATCTATAAGATCAAGCATGCAGCTGATGGAAGTGTCAAGAAGTACAAAGCGAGATTTTTGGCTAGAGGATTCTCTCAGGTGGAGGGAATTGATTAGGAGGAGACATTTTCTCCTATAGCCTGATACACTTCCATCCGTACGATCATAACCCTAGCTGCATCCATGGGTTGGAGACTACATCAGGTAAAGACAACCTTTCTTAATGGTGAGATTGAGGAAGAAGTTTACATTGAGCAGCCAAATGGATTTTTGATACATGAGCATAAGTCTCATGTGTGCAGGTTGAAGAAACCCCTGTATGGACTAAAGCGAGCACCTCGTGCTTGGTACGAGAAGATGGATGGATTCCTCATGAGTTTGGGCTTCAACAAGAGTGTTGCTGATCCAAACCTATACTGACAAGTGCCTGGTTTTGGTCCCGTATGTTGATGATTTATTCCTCACCGGTTTAGAAAGTCTTATTGCTGAATGCAAGCGTGCATTGACTTCTGAATTCAAGATGAAGGATTTGGGTATGATGCATTACTTCTTGGGACTAGAAGTATGGCAGAGGATTGATGAGATTTTCTTGAGCCAAGGAAAATATATAGTGGAAATATTGAAGAAATTCGGTATGACAGACTGCAAGTCCATGCCTACACCGATGGTGACGGATCTGAAGAAAATGACCAAGGCTTCTACTGATTCAGGCAAGATTGATCCACATCTATAACGACAATTGATTGGATCATTAATATATGTTGTTAAAACCAGACCTATGGACTTAGTTGAGTCGGCATGGATGGTGCTCCAGATGGTACTCCTATGGACTCAGTTGAGTGATCTATTGAGTGTGACATCCCTGTGGTTGAGCACAGGTGGACGTGTCCCTAGTGGCTGAGCACTAGAGGATGAGAGAGATCCTTGCTATATTGTCTGGGAGTAAGATTTACTTGTAGCCCTAATTATGTTGTCAAGGGTACAATTCAGCCCCACCATATGAAAGATAATTAATATTGTGTAATGATTAATTATATTATTGAGTTAATGAAGTCGACCCTATTGTGTCTATTATCACACAATTTGTACTTTGATAGAAGGAAAGGTAAAAGGAAAACAAATTGGCGTAACTTGAGGTTATCCAATCACTGTCACCTCAATAGGAATCCTCTTTCTATTTAGGGTTGTAGGCCCAGGGGAGACGTCCTCGGTGACCTGGGGGTTTGAGAAGGCAAGGTCAAAATGGTTAATAAAAGATCCCCTCTCACAAGTCACCACTGATCAGAAAGTCCCGGTTTTATAACCAATGAAATGATAATATGTCAACGTGTATCTGCCCGGAACAAAGCAACAAGAAACTATATATATTGCAAGTACAACTTGCTGATTAGCACTTCATAAAACCATAGACTTTCTCAAATAAACCAATTGGTTGATAATGATGAAGTAAACAAAAGTTATAACAACAATATTTATGAGGCAATACTTCACAGTAAGTGCCTTGAAACAACTTCAAAATGACTAAGAATAATCAACCATTAACATCATTATACTAGCATTTATTAGAAGCAAACAAGCCAATGCTTAAATCGGCCTTTTCAATTGCTTTTAGAAGCCTTTAACGCTGCAATGTATGGCTGCAGCTTACTTTAGTAACAACAACAATAATGTTAGTAGGTTAGGCTATTATAATGTTAGAAATGGTTAGTAGGAAGCTCAAGGTACAGGTTTTGATGGTTGTTTTGATCAATCACTCAATAAGAAGACTTAGACTAGTGCTTTAGGGCAAATGGAGTCAATGATATGGCAACAAATGTTCAAGGAAAAAGATGATAGTAAGAGAGTCAAAGACAAGAGGGATAAATAGATGGAGTGTTGGTAACCCAAGGCTCCAACTATCAAACCTTAGGGGAAACTAGCTACTAAGGTGTAG
>ML807472.1:181616-207218 GCA_009831015.1 Picea engelmannii | reverse complement strand
GAACAATTTTTCTTTTCGTGTTTTTCAAAATCCAACATGATCAACAGTTGGCAAAGATTGTTATTGACATAGCAGGTTTAGAATAGAACAGACCATATGCAAGAATTTGTTGTTTCCATGAATGCATAAATGACAATTTATTACTCGGATCTAAAATAAATAGTACTTAATGGAAACGATATGAGATTTTTTCCTCAAAAAGACGTCTTCGTGCCAAAACTGGTGAGTGTTCTCTCATTCTGTTTAATTATTGCTGACCTTTGTAAGGATTTGAATATACAAGTAATCTCTACGATTTGGTTGTAAAAGAATTTCCATGTTAACAGATATATTTATTTCTTCGTAGTTTTAATGACAAGGACCCCCGATTTTTTATTTGTATGCTTATGAATGTTTTCCAAGATTTCTCGTTTTCTCCCATTTGATTGGAAGAATACAGTTGTACTTTTGTAGTTTGAGATTAGTTTCTCATTTTCTTCCACTTGATTGTAAGAGTAAAGTTGACTTTTGTAGTTTGAGACTAGTTTTAACATTGATTATGACAGTCAAAAGGGGAAGGTGTTGATACTTGTTTGTCTGTATGCGATGTTAGGATAAGGTGCAAGATAATAGACTAAAGTTTCATAAGGTTTTTGAAGTATAGTGTTGTGTATGTTTGGAAAATTAATATAAAATTAAAATCTGACATATATTTAGAAATATTTCCTGTGTGTGCTTAAGAACCTTTTCTAATCCTTGGATGTATACATGTAATTGTAGTTTAGAGCAAGAAAAACATTTTGGAGTACAAGTTCCTTGGTTGATATGATATTTTTTTTCACTATGGTTTTAACATTGAACATTGTCGATGGTTTTGATATCATGTCTTATGGGCCCAGAATTACAAGCTATTATTACAATGGAATATTTCAATGATTGTTGTTTACTTAACCGCATCTTTATTATGCATTACTCTCTATGCACATAAGCTATTTTTAAGCAAATTCATAGTGTAGGTTTAGTTCTTAGTGTGTTTTTTTATTGAATTTAGTCCATAGGTACTACATCTTAATAATTGCAAGAGGCCGCTTTCATGTTAGAAGTGCATAGTACTCTTATTTGTGACTTGTCTCTATGTTAGGGTTCTCCGTCTTTTTTGTATAAAGGGGGTTTACCTCTATATTTTGCATCTCATATCAACATAACACATTTTTTAGATATCAACATAACACATTTTTTTAGAGGTTTTTTTTCTCCATTACGTTTGGTCTAGCAAGTGTAATACACCCTTGGGTGTATTAGACTCCCCATCCCTTGTATATGTCTCTCATTGTTATTACTTCGAGTTTATATCTTTCTTGCCTATGTTCCTTTTTAACTCAAGTGACTATAGTGTACATGTTTACTAGAATTGGTAATTTTTCTTTTTAACTCAAGCAACAAACCCTAGGAACGAGGAAGTTAGAGACACTAATAGTGTGATGAGAATGATAATGACAATGCATATCCAACTACAAGGATGGCATCAAAATAACTTAGGAAGAACTATTGAATGAAATGAATATGAACATGAACATAAGAAAGAGTCTAGGAGAAATATTAAATTAGGTGAAGGATATGTTGAATCAAACATTGATCAGATGTTGTGGCTACTCATCTCTCAATGCTGAGCCTTTGCACCTCTTTGAGACCTCTTTGCATGCTGATCAAGACCACGTGCATCTTAAATATGAGGATGAGAATGAGGCCCTAACAAGCAAAATCATCATCTCCAACCTACAACTTAAAGGTATTATAGTGTTACTTTGATGGTGATGATGATATTGCCATTTGTTAAACATGATTGACTTGGCTTCCAAGGTGCAACATATGTGAAATGAATACGATAGGTTGCAAGTTGCACTTCAATATTTGGAAGGCGTAGCACACACACAATAAGCTAGATGGATAAAAATCATTGTGATGCCTATTTTAATGAATTCGTTGAAGCCTTAACCAAGCGAGTTAATAGTAACTTGGATGAGCCATATAATGATTCTGGAGGGACATTGCAGTGGAGGAATACACATTACAAGAATATGGGGGGTTTCAAATGGACCCTCTTGAAAATTAATTTAAAAAATTGGTAAAATTGTCTAGCTAATAGATGATTTTTGTGCAGCAAAACCATGGGGTTTTTCTTTAAGAAGAAACATGAACATTGGCAGTAGACACCATCCATCATTCTCTTAATGCTTATTGATGGTATGCCAAAGTATTATCACAATAGAATCTATCACATGCTTTGGCATGTCTCAAGGTTGACACTAGGTTAGCCACAAATTCATTGCCTTGATATTTCTTGCCTCAGTTGTGAATTAAATACCTTGCTCTTTGAAGTTGCAGTTGCAGATGCAGATGTAGAAGGAAGGTTTTGAAATTGTAGAATGCAAATCCCCTGCCCCTTGGAGAACAAATTAAATACCTTGCTCTTTCTTGCCTCATAATTAGAGACACTTTTATCCTCTTAGATTCATGTATCACTTTTGTAGACTTCAATATTCCATGGATTGATCAACACCATTAACAAGTGTTCTTAGCCCTCAATTTGGGTTCATTGTGTTGATTTTTCAATAAGCTAGGCTAAGCATGAAGTTCATTCCATTTTATCATTTAAATTAACCATAACCAATAATGTTGCAGCAACCAAGATCACAAGAAGAAATACCATGCACAAGAACACAAGAAGTATCATGGGAAACCCTTCTCAACAAGGGAAGAAAACCCAACCAAAATCATTTGCCATATTCTTCAAGAGAAAGAGCTTCACCACCAATAAAACCTAGCACACAAGAGGGTGTTCAAACCCTAGAAGACTAGCGCCCAAGAGATGTGCACACTTTTCCCAAGGAAGTGTACTTGCCGAAATTTCCAAACTCACTTGAAAGATATGATTCCTCAATGGGGAATTTACCTTTACTTATACTAAACTAAACCTGTCAATATAAGTGTCTATTGGCACAGCATGGCCGACCTCTATATCTCATAATATAATTAATGTTGACTAGATTAATTATATTTTACATTAATTAACAATTACATTAAGGTGGGGTCGATCTGTACCCTTTACATTACAATTAGGGTTACACGCAGGTTTGGCTCTTGAACAATATAGCAAGGGATCTCATACACCCACTAGTGCTCATCCATTAGGGGCACATCCATATGGATGTCCATATCTCTGGCTCAGTGCATTACACATAAGAACCACTTCTAGTGCTCAGCCACTAGGGTCACGTTCCCCTGTGCTCATCCATAGGCATGTCCACTCAACAGATCTTCTTTCCCACTGCATTACACATGAGAGTTATCTGGAGTTTCTCATCAACTCTCTGCTCAGAAGAGGCTAATACATCATCTACATTTATGTTCTCATGACGATGCACCCAACACTTTGGGATTTCACACGTTCACCTTGTGCTCAGCCTCAGACACGTGCAACTTTGCAGATCTCCTATCTCATTGCGTTACACAAGAGAATCATCTGGAGTTCTTCTCAACTCTCTATAAGGAGGAGGCCATCTCTACGTTCCAACTCTGTCTCAGATAGGAACCACACTCCTTTCAGAGGCTTTCTCTCAGGTTTATAAGCTGAAGAATGTCTCACGTAGCTGCAATCATCAACACTCCCTCCCAACTAGGGAGACATTCTTCATCATGCCAAGTCTCACATAGATGTACTTTGAACTTTGTCTTGGCTGGAGTCATCAACACTCCCTCTCAACTAGGGAGGCATTCTTCACCAAGTTAATTTGGTGAAGATGTCTACAATTTGCTCATGTGTAGGAAGGTACTGCATGTGTACTATTTTCCTCTGCATCATATCTCTGATATAAATATATTTCATCTCATCGTGTTTCGACCCATTAGGAAACATTGGGTTCTCAAAGAGCTTTACACATGACTCTTGGTTATCATCATAGGATCCATCTCATGGTCAAGTAAATCTGTCAGAAGCTTGTGAAGCCATATGGATTCTCACATTCGATGCCATATACTCTGCTTCTGTGGTACTCAAGGCCACAAAGTTTTGTTTCCTGCTACATCAGGAAATCATGACAAACTTCACGGTAAGATAACAACTGGATGTACTCTTCCGGTCCACTGTACTCTCTGCTCAATCTGTATCGGCATATCCTGCAAACTCAAGTTCACATTGGAGGCATATCTTAGGCCCCATATCCAACTGTGCCTCATATATATCTCAATACATGCTTTAATGCTATCCAGTGAGTCTGTCTCGACTGACTCATGGATTGACTAAGTACATTCACCGCATAACATGAATTTGATCTTATAGTTTTACTTGGAAGATACCACAAACTTCCCTTCTGGTCTCTGAACAATATCTTGAACATCATTCTTTTAAGATATACTGGTATTCTTTTGTTGTGGCATCTTGCCATACTTGTTCTCTTGTTGCTTCTCCAAGACAAGGAGGCTCAAAATCAATGAAGTGGCTCATGACTGAAGGATAGCTTGAAAATCTCTTTTACTTTCTCGGGAAGTGCCTTGAAGGGCTTGTATGTTCCTTTGCTTCCTGCAGAGTGGGCCTAGGCAGGGCTTTTATGCCCTACTGCAATATCTCTTGGACATATCAACTAGAGCAATTGGATCAGTTGGAATAATGTCTCTCCCTCTGAAATGCTAAAGGGGGAGAAGGTATTGTCTCACTGTCAATCTCCATTTGAGATTCTTTGGATCTTTGAAAGGCTATCTCTTCTTCAAGGACAACATCTCTGCTTGTCTCAATCTTTCTTTGACCAGGGATGTAGATCTGGAATGTCTTCGATGATTCACTGTTTATCCCATAAATGTATCCTTTCACCTTGAAGAGTCTAGCTTGGACTTCTTCTCTTTGGGTACATGCAAGTATATTGGGCACCCAAATATCCTGAAGTGTTCAATCTCAGGCTTCACTCCGATGGAGGTTTGGGAGTTATGTTTTTCAAAGTATGGTGAAGCCTCTTATTCTGAACATATATTGTGTCATGCATGCTTCTGCCCATGGAGTCATAGAAAGATTCTGATCATGCATTATTGCATTGGTTGTCTCAAGGATGGTTATATTCTTCCTCTTTCTCAAATAGTTTTTGACTCCCTCTGAAGGATAAACATCTACCTTTGTTCTTAACCTGTCTGAAACAAGAAAACAAGAGGGACCAAAACAAGAATATCCCCTAAAGGAGAATAATGAGTACATCTCTAGAATCAAAACAATTTAAGGATTGTTGTCACTATTTCAACACCTACTTGTAATGTAACAAACTTTAGAAATATAGGTTAGAGGAATGACAATTACAACAATCAAACCCGGATTCTTCACTTCTAGTGTTGTTCCTTTGAATGCACTAAGATCCTTCTGGATCCAAGACTTTAGCAAAAGGTTCCTTCGTCTTGCAATTACCCTCATGACAATGATATAAATAATATATATACAAGTGCATACCTTAGGGTGTTGATATGATTTCTCCAATGACACATGGCTGATCTTTGTCCTCTGACATCTTCATGAAGGAGGTATGTCACAGTGACACCTTTTTGTATCACCCACAATAAGTCTTCCTTTGAAGTCTTGTCTTCCAGGAACTTGAAGTTGCTTGATCCATCAAGCTTATCTTCCATCATAGTTTTGTTCATCATAATTTTAGATTCTTCACAACCTTTTGTTAACTTAGGCTAGAAAACCTAACGGCTAGGCTAGGCTAGCACTTTTAGGTTTTGTTGGACTTATGATTGCCAACAATAAACCTTTGAAAGATAGGAGAACACTGGTGAGTTGAAGAGCTTCTTTAATCGGTTGCAAAAACCCTAATACTGAAATTTCTGCATAAATTAGCGAAACCCTAGGGCCAAAATTTCAAAATGCTCGGAATTTCGATCTGAAGCTTGCTGGAGGTGCACCGAAGGAAGCCGTACACTCCTATTCTCTTTTTAGCCCCAACGTCCAAGTGCCAAGTGCTGAAAACCTCCAGAAGAGTAGGCCATACAGATTTTCTGGGAACCCTAGGAGGGTTGTACGATTTTTGCCGAAGAGAGAGAGGATGGCTGTAAGTTATTTGTGCAATGGGTTCTTCAAGACCTATGCTCTGATACCATGTTGATTTTTCAATAAGCTAGGGTAAGCATGAAGTTCATTCCATTTTATCATTTAACTTAACCATAACCAATAATGTTGCAACAACCAAGATCATAAGAAGAAACACCATGCACAAGAACACAAGAAATATCATGGGAAACCCTTCTCAACAAGGGAAGAAAACCTAGCCAAAATCCTTTGCTATATTCTTCGAGAGAAAGACCTTCACCACCAATAAAACCTAGCACACAAGAGGGTGCTCAAACCCTAGAACACTGGCGCCCAAGAGAGGTGCGCACTTTTCCTAAGGAAGTGTACTTGCTAAAATTTCCAAGCTTACTTGAAAGATATGATTCCTCAATGGGGAATTTACCTTTACTTATACTAAATTGAACCTGTCAACATAAGTGTCTATTGGGACAATAGGGCCGACCTCTCTATCTCATAATATAATTAATCTTGATTAGATTAATTATCTTCTACATTAATTAACAATTACATTACGGTGGGGCTGACCTGCACCCTTTACATTACAATATAGCAAGAGATCTCATACACCCACTAGTGCTCATCCACTAGGGGCACATCCATATGGATGTCCATATCTCCGGCTCACTGCATTACACAGAAGAACCACTTCTAGTTCTCAACCACTAGGATCACATTCACCTGTGCTCATCCACAGGCATGTCCACTCAACAGATCTTTTTTCCCACTTCATTACACATGAGAGTTATCTGAAGTTTCTCATCAACTCTTTGCTCAGAGGAGGCTAGTACATCATCTACATTTTTGTTCTCATGTCGATGCACCCAACACTTTGGGATTTCACATGTTCACCTTGTGCTCAGCCACATGGAAGCCCAACTCTGCAGATCTCCTTTCTCACTACGTTGCACAGGAGAATCATCTGGAGTTCTTCTCAACTCTCTATAAGGAGGAGGCCATCTTTACGTTCTAGCTATGTCTCAGATAGGAACCACACACCCCTCATGGGATTTCTCTCAGGTTTGTACGCTGGAGAATGTCTCACGTAGCTGCAATCATCAACACATTGGTAGGGACTCTTAGAGGTGTGAATCACCATTAGGTTTTGTTTTTGGTAGTTTCATGAGTGATTTTGTTGTTAATGCTCTTCTCGTCGGATATTCAATGGAAAACCACTAGATATACACCATCTTTATTTTGTTTCCAAGAAAAACCATTGTATATTAAGTGTTTTGGTAGTGCATGAAGCACTTTTGCCCATTCCATGCATTATCGTGATGAATATGCAAGAGGTTTTTCAGTGTCTTGAGTTTTTTGGGGTAGCGAGGCGATTTAGTTAAGTAAACATGAATTTATGTTTCTTTTGGGGCATTTGTAACTATTAACACTGAGTAAATCGTTTGGCTGATGAAACAACTTACAGAGGTAACCACAAAACCACTTTCGAACTGGACACTAGCGTATTCAATTCAGAGAGGGATCTCTCTTGTCACTTAGTCTCTAATAGATAGGTTTTCTTGCTAGATTGATGGATAGGTTTTGATGATTGAAGAGATTTTTATGGAGTGTTGCTGGCAAGAAGGAGAAGGATCTCTTGGGCAATGGATTCAACCCTTGAAAACAAATGAAAACAATGGCTGGTAGGTGGAAGTCTTCAAAGGAACAAAGGCTAAGTAGGTGATGAACTTTCAGTTTTAAATTTGTTGTGTAAAGTGAAAGAATAATGAAACATATAACAAAATCAGAGCACCATGAAAGATGAATTCTGATAAGTTAAGAATGGAACAAAAAGTTTAAGTCGTTTGAATCTAAAGCACCACTAAGATGAATTTTAGACCCTTTAATCTTCAATTTAAATAGATGAAAAGCAGATGAGGAATAAGAAAACAAGATGTAAATACAAAGACTAGAGCACAGACTTTAGGCCACCACCATTAGAATCTTTGTCTTGAAAAGTTTTGGACTTCTGCATTTGTATTTCATTCAGATTCAAAATATTTTTACAATATCAAGCAAAATGTCCTTGCTTCTGCCAACCCCTTTTTACATCAAAAGTCATCAAATATATAAGATCCTATTGCCACACTAGGCTACTAGGAGTCGAACCACTGCCACCTATAATCATGGATCTGGTTACATTGAAGGAGAACAACTCCTAAACAACGTTACTAAAAATAGTAAATATGATTTTGACCATCTTAAATGTAAAATAAAACATCTTTTACAATCATATATCTTGAGTAAAATCCGAATATGTTGTTGGGATGAATCACCAAGCACACCTGGAAACCACTCAGAGGCATCCCATGCGTTCTTGAGCAACTATGCCACCTTTGCGTAGCAAACTGAAGCTACTGCTCCACAAGTGCTACCTATAGCATTTGCATAGCACACTTCATTTTGTTGAAACCCGTGCAAATCTTGGTGGCAACAACTCACTGGAGACCTGTGTTTACCTCAAATATTGTATACCAATCACCTCATGTTGTCCTTTCTAATCATGTGTGCCTACAACATTTGCGTAGCGAGAGCTTGCTACGCAAGCGTTGTGTATGACAGTTTACGAGTCCAAAAACTACAACTATGCTTAGGAAATGATTTATGTTGTCACCTTTCTGTAAAAACCATTCTCCATCATTATGGCCTTTGTAATTCCTCAATGGAAGCTCCCATAATGAGCACAACTTATATGACATAATCAAAACTTGAGATGACCTCTTACCTCAAAAAGACAAAACTGTAAGGTTTCTTCACTCATATCTCTGCAATCTCAACAAGAAGGTTCAATCTATCTTTACCTTCTCCATCAACTCTCATTTGTAACCCTAAGGACCTGTTTGTTTTTCTCAGTGACAGATTCTGCCTCTTTAAGTTCTGAATTCGCTTGGATAAACATGTATTTTCTTCAATTTTAATTGGGCAATTGAAAGTGCTTCACAAGCATTTTTGATGGCTGGTCCACATTCTTGGAAACACCTTTGTATCCTCTGTTCTAATGACCTGTTCTCTTCCCCACGCTGGATAATTAGGTCATGGGCCTCCCTTAATTATTTATTTAGCCATTTCACAGTTTTCTCACCCTCTCCAGGTGATGTATCAGGTTTTTCAATTTCTACAGGTTGGCCTTGCACATCTGCACTATTTTTCCTGGTTGAGGACCTTGTTACAGGAGTTGAAGGCTTGGCTGAAACTGCAGTCCCGGGACTTTGCAAAACTTCGTTCTCCTTTGATATTTCATTTATAGAATATGCCTTAATTTGTGGTGTCTGTGCCTCAGGAGCCTTCTTTGCCAACTTCCTTTTCAATTCTTTGCTCTCATGGTAGAACTGAGCTATGACATGTTGAGCTTCTCTGAGTTGCTGCTGCATCTCCCTGACCTCTGAATCTTTCTCCCATGACTTCACCTATTCTTCATCCATCTCCTGAGCTGCAACTTCAACAAAATTTGTTTGTACTGTGGGTGTGGAAAGTCTTCTAGCAGCTGACCTTGTGATTGGTTTGTTGGGTGCCTATGTCTCTTTTGGCTCATCAGTGAATTGTAGCCTCCTACCTCTCTTCAGAACTGGATGGCTTGATGATGGGCCCTCAATCTCTTTTCCCTTTCCCTTTTCAACAACACTTCCTCCTTTTCCTCCTGAGCTATTAGAAGCCGGTCTTTCAACAGAAAAAGGGAGTATCTCCTTTGGGATCCAGGGGAATGTTTGCTGATTTCAAGAAGGAATCCCAGTCCCTGTTCAATTTTCTTAGCTCCTCAACCACAAACAACTTTACCAAGGAGAAGTGGAACATGCTACTCTTAAGTTGGTTAGCCTCGGGTTGGACTTTATCTGCCATTTTGCCTAAGCTTCTATACAGGTAAAAAGGTAAGTTAATGGGCCTTTTTCCTGTGAAATGCATGAGGAGTCTTATATGGTATTGGTACACCCTGTCAAACCTACCCTCACAAGTGAAATACCTTTGGATTACTCTCAACAACTTCTCATAGGGTTCCAAAACATACTCTATGAGGATAGTGGCACCAATATTCTGCTTTCTATACTTAGGCTTGAGGAAATCAATATAGAACATAAGCTCCAGAGGCATACCTTTGAACCATTTCTCTCCCTGTATTGGAATCTCTGTTGCAACTGCTATGGTCTCCTTTGATACTGGAAAGGTGACCTCTGCAATGGTTGTCTTGACACCATTAAAGTTTAGGTTGAAGTCCTTCGCCAACGGCATGTTATACCCCTAGATTCTTTGACAAAATATCATACACTCGACCTGGTCAAAAGACATTATGTAGGCAGGGTTTGAGTTTACCAAAGTCAAATCTTGTGGCTCATACCTAAGCACATTTCCTCCCCTGTACTTCTTTTCCTGTGTTGTCATGGCTCTATGAATTTTTCTTTGCAAGGTAAACTTTCAAAACTGTTTAAAATAGATGGGTCTTCGAAAGTCAACATGCAAACTTGCGCAGCGGTTTAGTAGGGCTAGGGTTTTTGCTTGAAATAAGTGTAACATGTTTTCGTTGTATGAGAGGAAAACTATTTAGGAGATAGGCTAGCATAAACAACAAGCTTCAATGGTTTTTACACAGTAATACAAAGAACAAGGAATGTGTAGCAAAAATCACAGCAACAATCTTTGCGTAGCGAGGAATACTACACAGAGTTTGCGTAGCAAGGGGAGTCTACATAGGATTTGCGTGGGGAGGGCACTGTTTATGCAACAGAGGATTATGAAGCTTGCTCGAGAGGTTGTGGCTTATGCACAGGTCGAGGGTGCATGCAAATGGACAAAAATGGGGCAAAGGTGCATCCACGAGTGGATAAGGAGCGGATTTGAAAAGGAAAGTACTCATTTATAGATGATAAGACTGTTAGAATATAAAAGATTGTGTGCTCGTTTTACCATTGACAATACCCTTGTCACCCAACAATAGGCCGAAGCCACCCTCCGAGCACCTTAACCTTGACTGAGAATTACTTCGGAAGCAAACCCTAGGCTAGATAGCCAAACAAGGTGTAGCGCATCTTCCTCCAAGGATAGCGCACCAACAATAGCTGATCAGATAGTCCAAACCCTAGCCAAGAGATAGTCCAACCCAACACTAAAACTGGTTGTTGCAGCAGCTGCACCTGCAGCTCTCCTCCACATGTGCGCACTAGTTGCTGCTTTGCAATTCTGAGATGTGTCAAATGAGAACTGGCGCCCTGTAGTTATAGTGGTTCTGCCAGATTTGCTGGGTCCGACTTCTCCTTCTGGGTATATGTCTGTTCAGTATATTATTATTATTTCTAGTCGACTTCTTCTCTTGGAGGCTAATAACCTAAAATAAATTATCTTCTTGAGCTGACAAGATTTCTAGGGTTATTAGCCAACTCATTAGGGTTTACTCTTGCTTTTCAGAGTCTTCTATTCTCGTTAGGTGTACACGTGGTGGTAAATACCTCCCGCAGCTACCATAATATTAACACTCCCTCCTAGCTAGGGAGGTATTACAGGTAATGGTCTTGAGCACAAAAACATACCATTTACTCAGTAGCATCAACATAGTCTTTTAGACTATCTCATGACTAGATCATGAGCATCATCATCACCATCACCATCACCATCAGCTGCATCATCTCTCGAAACCATACTTCATCTGAGTAATCAGACATGATGCTGGATAAGTCACTCACACCATAGAGTGAATCTAGAAGAGTAAATGCTCTGAACTATTTTTCCGTCTGGAAAATCTTTGTTCATCATTCGTCTGGATGATGATTATCTCCAATAAACTGCTGATAGTCTTCAAGGCAATTAGAACAAATATAGAACACAACTGTGTCTATCCATAGTAGTACATAACTACAATCCAGTGGTACACTACCACGCCAAGTAACACACAAGTACTTGATCAAGAACATATAGTCACGAACAGTGGAACATATCCACCACAATAGTCTTCATCCACTGTCATACAATGTTCATAACAAACATCTGATAGCAACCTGCACAGAAACAATGTTATAAACTGAATCATCTGGGCCAATCTTTCACTCACATCTGTGACCTCTGAAAGAATATCTGTCTCACGAACAATGGAACATATCCACCACAATAGTCTACATCTACTGTCATACAATATTCATAACAAACATATGATAGCAACTTGCACATAAACAATGTTATGATATAAACTGAATCATCTGGGCCAATCTTTCACTCACATCTGTGAGCTCTGAAAGAATATATGCCTCAGAGTAGAATAATGAGATATCTGGACTATTCTTCTCAAGCAAGGAACAATAATTGTCCTGTCTTCTGAACTTGGACCATCCCCACCTTGGGCCATTCTTCCTACACTAATCAAAGTGCACCCTGGAGAGAATGTATAACCCTAAGGAATGTTGAGCCTGGACCATTCCCCACCCTGGGCCATTCCTCCTACACTAATCAAAGTGCACCCTGAAGAGAATGTATAAACCCTAAGGAATGTCTGTCTCTGAGCCTGGACCATTCCCCACCCTGGGCCATTCCTCCTACACTGATCAAAGTGCACCCTGGAGAGAATGTATAAACCCTAAGGAATGACCGTTCAGACCATTTCCTCTATTAACCACAAGAGGAAAACACTGTCCTGCATCAACCTCCAAAACAGACCATTCCTCATGTTAACCACAATGAGAAATCACTATTCGGCGAGGCGGGCCAGTCTTCTTGAGTAACCCTCAGGAAGAGAGACTGCCCTAGACCACTCCCCATGTTAACCACAATGGGAAGTCGCTGTCTATGATACATCAACAATCGAACTACTTCCCATGTTAACCACAATGGGAAGTGACTATCCGTCAGAAATCTCAATCCACTTTTTGAACAGGAAAGCATCTGTCCAAGATGGACTATTTTTCAAATTTAAAAATGAATGTCTTCAATAATGCTTTCAATGCTCCCTCCTAACTTGGAGAGTCATTTCTTCCTTTTTCAATAAGAAGGAAGTTGTTTCCACGAGCTCCATCTTGAGTACACAAACTCTTTCATCTTGGATATAAGCTTTACCAAAATGTCTGCTTATTTTCTCATCTGTGGAGATATGTATTGGAGAATCATTTTCTCCTTTCTGGACTTCATCATGGATAATGTAATGCTTGATTTCAAATGTACTTTAGTCTGGAACACTGTGAAGGCTTCATGTAGATCTGAACAATAGAGTATATCATAGTTGGAAAACTGGAACATATCCATGTGGCACTTCTTCTGCTATCATGAGATCTGATCTACTGAGTAGTCATCTTGATGTTATAGGAAATCTTCACCACGCTTCTGCTGTGCATTGGAGGTTCTCCACCAACTTATCTTCTTCTATCTGCATACAAGAGTCTCTTTCTGGTATGCCTCAAAGTCTTGAGATTGCTCTTCATACGCTCTTTATTCAATTTCTTTGCAGAACATTCTTTGCATTCATCTGATGTAGAATTCCGACTCATGGATGTTGCGGATGATACAATGACTTATGTAGAGATAAGTCTGGTTCACTGGAACAAGTAATCATCATAGTCTTCTCCCTCCATCTGGGAGAACCTCTAGTTTTGGATCTCGCAATGCTTTCATTCATAAGTATTTAATACACTGTTCTTCATCACGACTTTCAGTTCCTCTGCTTGATTGCTTTTATTGAGTTCATATTACGCTGGTAATCTTTTGATTCTTAATATTATGACTGGTTGTTCTGGCTTTTCTTTCTTTCTTGGAATCTTCATGTTCTCCTTCATGTTTTTCTTTAGCTCTTGGGTCCATGGAGTTTCTTAGAGATTCCATGTCCTAGAGATTCCACTTCTTCCTTTCATCATAGGATCACAGATCTGTATGGACAACCAGGGATACTTTAAGGCTTCTCTTCGAGGAAGACTTCTTGAACTGAACACATACTGTCTTTCATGGTTACTACCATGGATATATATATTTCATCATCTTCAATGGATCATAGGATTAGCTCCCTCCTAACCCTTTGAGTGCATATAATCGGCTCCCTCCGTCTAATAGAGTCCACACTTCCATATGCATCCTTATTGTCTTCTGCAATATATAATTGACTCACTTGTCTAACAAAGTCAACACTTCTGTCTTGTTGTCTTCTACAAAAACGTCACAAGTCTTTTTCCAATTTCCTCTTGATTTGTTGACTTCTTTCTGTCTTTGCTTTTTTCTAAGTTTCTTCATGATTGATTCGGCTTATCTTGCAATAGCTTCTTGTATTTCATCCTTTCATGTGTATTATCTAATGATATCCATTTTCATCTTGTTTGTTCTTCCAGAGATATAGTTTTTATTGGAACACATTATCTTCCAAGAGATAGATATACAAGATATGTACAGAGACGATGCAAACAAGATATGTACAAGAAATAAGAAGAGTGTTGTTACCTTTTAGAAGAATAAGTCTCTTCCATCCTGCTTAGCCTTCTTTGTAGGTTCCTTTTCTTTGACAATTGATGCTTCGTGTTTCTCCTTCCTTTTCTTTAGCTTGGGACAACGATTCTTGTAGTGACCATACTTTCGACAGTTGAAGCATTGCACTTCTGAAATGTCTTTCTCTTGATTTGGCTTCCTCCTTGAACCAAACTTCCTTTTGTTCCTGAAGTTCTTGAATCTTGCTGTGAAATCTTGATCGTCGTACTTCTTTTAGGGTTTCTCTTTTGCATTGATCCTTGATTCTTCTTGAGCACAACAAGTCCAAAGTTCTTCAAATGTCAGATATTCCTTTCTTGTGTTCATGCTTGCGGCAAATGCATCCCATGTCTTGGGAAGACCATTGAGTACTATGTTTACCAATTCCTTCTCGAAAGTAATCTCTTCAATAGCTTGTAGTTGATCTCTTAGCTGGGAGATCCTTACAAAGTATGATGTTATGCTGTCATCCTCATTCATCTTCATGTCACAGAGCTCATTCTCCAGACTCATAACTTGTCCAATGTTTCTGACTGAGAAGAGATTTGTTAAGGCATCATACATCTTCTTTGATGAGTCAAGATGGGAGATGTAGGGTATCAAGTGGTCTTTTATAGAATCCACTATGATACTCATGGCATTGATGTCAACATCTTTGAACTTCTCCATAGCTGCAATGTTCTGCGGTTCCTTCTCTTTTCCTTCTTCAAACTCTGGTTTCACGATATTTCCTTTCACGATATCCAACAATTTATTCTTGTCAAGGATGAGGTCAATCCTTGTCTTTCATGCTCTGAAGTTAGAGACTCCATCTAACTTGTTCTCAGACTTCATAGAGTTAGTCATGGCTGCTCGACTTGTTCAAACCTTAGATTTGACTAGAAATTCAAACTTCATGTCTTGGTTTGATGAGAGTATCAGGAGATGCGCTAGGCTAGGGCACACTGATCTGTCTGGAGATTAGGTAAATCTCTTCACTTAAGGTGCCTCAACGAGAGGATTAGGGTTTCTACAACTGCTCCTGCTAGTAACCCTAGCGACAGTGTCTTGGAAGCTGCTTCTGCTAGTAACCCTGGCGACAGTTCCTCAGCGAGCTCAATATCCTAGTGGCTATGTTTCCTTCCAGTGTTTAGACTTAATGAAGGAGGTGTGGGCCCATAACCTGTTAGAATATAGAAGATTGTATGCTCGTTTTACCATTGACAATACCCTTGTCACCCAACCATAGGCCGAAGCCACCCTCCGAGCACCTTAACCTTGATTGAGAATTACTCCGGAAGCAAACCCTAGGCTAGATAGCCAAACAAGGTGTAGAACCTCTTCCTCCAAGGATAGCGCACCAACAATAGCTGATCAGATAGTCCAAACCCTAGCCAAGAGATAGTCCAATCCAACACTAAAACTGGTTGCTGCAGCAACTGCACCTGCAGCTCCCCTCCACATGTGCGCACCAAACTAGGAACTGCAGTGCGCACCAGTTGCTGCTCTACAATTCTGAGATGTGTCAAATGAGAACTGGCGCCCTGTATTTATATTGGTTCTGCCAGATTTGCTGGGGCCGACTTCTCCTTCTGGGTATATGTCTGTTCAGTATATTATTAATATTTCTGGCCGACTTCTTCTCTTGGAGGCTAATAACCTAATATAAATTATCTTCTTGAGCCGACAAGACTTCTAGGGTTATTAGCCAACTCATTAGGGTTTACTCTTGCTTTCCGGAGTCTTCTATTCTCATTAGGTGTACACGTGGAGGTAAATACCTCCCGCAGCTACCATAATATTAACAAAGACTTCCAAGCTAATTCAAGTAACTTGTGCAACGAATTTGAGCAACACACACATGTTTTGAGTTTTCCAACGATACAAATGACATGAGACGTGATCATTGTCCCTTTTATGATCCCATTAGATGTGATGATGAACAATGATACATTTGACATGACTTTCATCCTTAACCTATGACTCGAATTTGACACATAATTTCCCATTTTGTGACGTGATTTCAAACTAGGAAAACAAGGACCTTTACAAATCTTTTAACATGATGGACTCTTATACCCCTTTGATTGCTTGTTTTTCATGATGATGTATTATGAAATAGACACAAAACCTTTTGACTTAGACCTATGACTTGACTCTCCTTTGACATGCATATTTCCCTTTATTTGATCAATGACATAAGGCTTTTAAATCACCTCATGAAACATTACACACTCACTATGATTCATTTAGGAATGCCCTAGTCTATCTAAGACCAAGGCATGACTATGAAAACTCAGAAAAAACCTTTAACCCTACACCAAAAAACAAAGATGCTAACATTAACGTTATACGTTATTTATTTGTATAATGTATGAAAAAATAAAACAAAAGTCATATCACTACGGTTATATTGATATGGTATGATGTAGAATAGTTATGAAAAGAGAAATGGTATTTGCTCGTGTTCCTTGTACTATAAATGAATATAAAATACAAACCTTTTTAATATCATTCTAAATCTTGCCTTTAGTGCTTTTGAAGTTTACATTACTATTTACAAAACCGATTAAACCATCCTCAACACAAATAACAAAACCCCTCTTAGTATTTTATTTTAACAAATATATAATTAGAAAGATAAAAAATACATATGTGAGGTTGACAAACCAGTTTACAAGTATCTAGATCCTTAGTCATATAACCATGTTTACCAATTTATTACAAAACCATGCAATCTCATAACATAATACCTTCTCAATGTGATTCCTTGTACTGTTTTGTTTCTAAAAATTAAATTACAAAAATACAATATGTATATGTGAGGCTCATACATGAAAATGCATGTACATAGATCTTTGGTCATGTAGATTGCCTACCACTATATTACCAAATAATTCAATCCCTTGACTATATTGTTACATGAACTTAAATCAATCCTATAATAATTCTTTCACCTATACCATCAATAAACACTAATAAACACTATTGAGTATATTTTTATTAGTTGGGGAGCAACATTAAATTGTGGGAGGAGCAATAAATAAATGACTTATATTTTTATTAGTGGGAGAGGCAACAAGGGACTTGCAATTATTGTTGTAGAAGATGGCATCGATGTCACATGTAATCGATGGATGCAAAGTTTTTTGTTTAGTTCACATTTAATATTTAAATCATCACCTTGATGACATTTTATTCTATCCGAACTATTCCAGGCCCTACAACACTAAGAGATCTATCATCACCAACAAATATTTTCTTAGTGTTACATTCATTAAGAACATAAAATATGACTTTATCCTTAGCCATATGATAAGATATTCCAAAATCAATAAACCACTCATTAGAAGAAGTGGAAGTTGCATTGAAGGAGAAACTAGAAGTAGAAAGTGCATGTCCATAAGAATAATAATAAGAAGAAGTATCAATACTAACGTTGTGCTTCTTCATCGTTGCTTCTAAAGCTGTCATTTTCTTAAAACATTTGGATTCATCATGACCATCTTTCCCACAAAATTTGTAATGTTTGTCAGTCTTCGTACTTTTAGATTTTGCTTTTTTTTTCACCATTAGGAGCGGAAACTGATTGAGAGGGTTTGGGACCCTTGTTTTACTTGTTGTGGCGAGGATGTTGCTTCTTGAGATTCTTGGATTTATCTTTTTGCTGGGCTATTAAGACTTTGTTGGAGGTAACTGCGATGCTAATAAATCCAAGTTGTAGAAGCTTATCTTTCTCTCAAATCAGAGCATCACAAAAGGACTCAAGAGATGGTTTTTTATAAGAAGTCCCTAAAGATGCTCTAGTGGCATAAAAGGTAGATACAAAAACATAATATGCACTACCAAACTTAGCGAGAATGACATATATGCATTGATCTTTTGGAAGATCTATTTTTCATTCTATACATAAAATTCTAAGTGTTTTGAACTTATATAACTAATATTCAATGCAAGAAAAATCACTTAGATTTAAGGTCAGTAGTTGATTCTCTAACAAGTGGGCTCGAATAATATTGTGTTTATCAAAGTTTTGAGCTTTTCCCAAGCATCAACATAGTCATTAATTCCTTGAAGGTAAAACCTTAAATCAAGAGAGATTGACATTCTGATCAGTCTATGAGCTTTTTCATTCTTATTGGTCCATTTGACTTTCTTTTCATCATGAGTGGGTTCTAGTTCTTTTCCCATGGTAATCTGATACAATCCTTTACTTCTTAATACATCCTCCATTTGAGATCTCCACGAGAAGTAGTTGGTATTGGTAAGCAGAAGATCACTGGGAGATGCCATATTAAAATATGTAGAAAAAAATGAATTTGATGGTCTGGATGGAAAGATTTCGAAAAAATGAGTTGTTTAAAAAATGACATTGAAAACAAATTTTGGATGTGAAAGTTATTCCCTTTTGAAAAAATGTATAAATAGTAACCAAAGAGCCACGTGGCAAGTAGAAGTTGGTCCACGTGGTGATGCTCCTTTTAATTGTGCCTACAAGATCACTTTTAAATAAGTTACTTATGAAGTAACCAATTTTTATAGAATAAACGAGAATCAATTTTACAATGAATTTACTTTGTAAATGAAAGTTACATGCAAAATAACTTAAAATAAAATATTAAAGTTATTTAATAGTGATTCACTTTTATAACTTAAGTGAAATGCACTTTACAATGAATGCATGAACATTTTTCAAAAAAAGTAACAAGAGAGACTTGAACTCGAAACCTTTTACTAAGTAAAGTAACTTTTAATCAAGTGAGTTAGTGCAAAACATATTATATTGTTTAGGAGGATTGAGGTTGTTGCTGAAGAACGTGTTTATAAAAAACTCTTTTCAATCAAGAAAAAAAATTGTTTATTGACAACAACAAGGGTTAGATATCGGTTAACTTACTCGGAAAATGCAAGTTTTCCCTCTATTTCTGATTTACTGAGATCACACATAGTGCATGAAAAAGAGCATACATAGACAAAAAAAACTCTTTCCGATCTGTTTATGATTTGTCGATATCATAGAAGGAATGGGTAAAAGAACATATGTAGATTGAAAAGAGTAGCAACTCGAAAATTAAAAAAACAGAAAACCAAAATAAAACCGAAATATTAGCTCTGCAAAAATTTAAAAGGGCGTATTCGGACTTTATACCTTCGGATATGACTGAAACGACCGTATCTTGGGAAAATGGAAACATTTTTTAATGAAATGAAAAACGTTCCAAATTGAAATGAGCTCTCCGAACTCAATGGAACAATCCTTTCAACCCATAAATGTACGTAAATGGTAGAAACTAGAGATGAGACAACACAACTTCACGATCTCGATCTACAACATGAGCAAGTCTTCAAATGCGCTCTAATACCATGTTTGACAAGACAAATATTCCAATAGAGGACAAATACCTTCAATAACTACTCACACAACCAGATCAAAGATCAACACACCGATGTTTTGACGTGGAAAAACCCCTATGGGGAAACATCCACGACCTTGACCAATGTGGCCACTTGGAACAATTTATTAATGAAAAAGAAAAATATTACAAAGACATTTACAAGAGAATTTATCACAATCAATCATTGGAAAATGACCCTCCTTGCTCTTTAAATAGAGATCATGGACCAATCGGCTGTTAAACCACGTATCAATGTAGCCATTAAGATCGAGGAGAATATGATCCATTGGATCACTCTATGTCGGGAACATATCGCGATCGCCAGATTATCTAACTACAAATGCATACTAAGCATACTGAAGAAACACACTTTTTACCTAACAACACATTCGGCCAAGTTGATCGTAACTAACTCCTAAGTGTCTAAATATTCTAACATTGTCACCAAATTTTGCTCCTTAAACACATATCTCCACCTTTTTCATTGGATGGAAAAATATGTCACATTTCCTTGGGTTGTTACTAAATCTTTCTCAAACAAGAGGAGACTCCTTCGAATCCCTTTGAGTTTTCAAATGGTGCAACAACCATTACACTAGTGACAATGCTCCATGGCACTTCCCATCCTAGGAGAAATAGATTAGTCATCATTAGGAACCATGGAATAATGACGATCACTTAGAGCCTCTAGCGGGATGGAGTGCAAATAATTCCATCATAGATGACCCTCTAGTTTAGTTGGTTCTCTATTTCCAAAGTGAGCTGGTCCCTTGCTTATTTATTCACCAAATTCTACTCCTTAAACCATCTCTCCACCTTATTGATTGGATGGTTGAATAGGTCACATTTCCTTGGGTTGTTGCTATGTATTTATCCAATAGGAGGAGTCTCCTTTGAATACCTCTGAGTTTGCAAAGGATTCCACAACATTATAATAGTGACAATGCTCCATGGCACTTCCAATTCTAGGAAAAATAGATTAGTGATCATTAGGAACCATAAAATGACCACTAACACTCAGAGCCTCCAAAGGGAAGGAGTGCAAATAATGCCATCATAGATTACCCTCTAGATTAATATCTCACTTGTTGAGGATGTCTTCAAGGATAGGGAGGTTTTGCATTAAGTCATGGATGAACTAGATAATCCCACACATAGGAACCATGGTAGTTGAAGTATGCTTATTTAAAGAAAAATGAGAGATGCATACAAATGTTGGGTCTTGAAACCATTTAATACACTACCTCCACCTCACTACCATGATATGATGGATGCAATGGCAGGGAGATCCCATTCTTAAACCACATCACTTCAAGTGAGGGGGCACACAAAGACTCTTGGATCTCCCTCCCCATCTTTTACCCATAAGCACCCTTCTTTGATTTGGGTTCCATGGATTGCTTGGTAGTGCACCTCAACATTTAACATTAGTAGAACCTGGAAGTAGTGAATTTGTTTGATATAATGTCTCATAGATATGCATTGATTTCATATTTCAACGAGATTTAGATTGGAAAGAAGTTTTTGAGAGAGGTCATTACAATTCAATATCCAATCAACATCACCTTTTGAACCCCTTTGCTTCAAAGAAAATTAAGTCCTTGAAGGATTGCAAGTGTTTCTACTTCATTGTTAGTGGTCATACCTAGTCTTTTCCCAAAATCTAAGACATTATGTCCATCGAGATCATAGATAACCCTCCTTCCCCCACTCCCCCATACATATTTCCCTTGGATTACCTTTTGAAGCTTCATTGAAGGATATAATTTGTTGCTTTCCATTGATCCTCCATTCTTCGAAATATGTTACCTCCATATAGATATACTAGTTTTGATCCTTTTGTGGTCACTTGATCATTTTCGAGGTTCTTGTGGGAAGTCCTAAGAGGAGCGAGCGGAGCCAAGGTCACTCTCGAGGTTCTCACACCAAGGATTGAGATGGACCAATTCTATTGATGGAGATTATCTCGTTCATAAGTGATCTTACCCGGTCTACCATTTTTGTAGTGGAACTTCTATTTTGAATAGGGCATGATTCCTAGCTATCCATATTTTCCAAGAGATATATTTTGACATTGTCATCCATGCTCTTTCCATCAATGGTTTGTTGGCTATGTGCCTATTGTAGGATTTTTTCCAAGGGAGGATCAATTGTTTCAAATATTTAGGTATATACATTTGTATTTCGAGATCTTTGTAAGAATGGCTTCAGACGTGATGTTTAAAGGAATGTTCTAATATTAGATGAAGCACTGATATAAAACACATATAATGGGGCCTTATATGTCCCACTTTCAAATATGATCCATTGTCAAAAACTTGTTCTACACCACGATCCAACAAAAAAGTCCAAACTTGGGTAGGAAATCACCCCCTCGGAGTTTTTTCTAGAACATTGATTTGGGAGGGAGGATTAGTCTTGCAATGATGGATTCATATCCTTTATGGATGATGTAAATTTCCCTAATTGGTCCCCATCCTATTTAGTACATGGTGCTTTGATTTGTTAGGGATTCTCCACAAATAAGGATAAGAAAGATAAATAAAGGTTCTTTGAGATCATTCAGAGGTTGGAATCATTTCCAACTTACCTATTTCCATTCATCACATTGCTGCTAGTTAGAGAGATAAAAGAGGAAGTGGATACCTTGAGCAATAAACTAGGGGTGAATTTCTTCTACATCTAGTGTTTGGGAGAGGGGTGGACAATCAAGGATCTTGTCTTGCTAGAGCCAAATAGACTTTACATCCCAGACACTCATGAGAGGGAAGCTTGGAGAAGAGGGGTTGATGCCTTGTAAAGTCTCCAAATGGGAGATCGTTTCAAGTATGGAAGTGGTTCATCTAGACTCTTTAATATGTTTAAACCCAAATATTTGTTGTGTATCAAAAATTTCTCAATAGGAACTTGCAAAATACCTTTATCCCTCGAGTCTGGTTCATGTGTGTTAGATCTCACATTCTCTTTTGTCGTACAAAATTCTCACTTTCTTTAATTCAACAAGTGATTCTTCTTGCTTGTGGTGTTTCCTCCTCATAACATAAATCTCATGATGTCTTTTTAGATCCTTTGCATGACTCTTGTTGGTTCCAGAAGATCCAAGCATACAAATATTGGTAAATATAAGAGGATGACCTTTATAATCACTACTATTCTCTAAGGATTGACCCACTGGGATCCCTAGTTGGACATATTGGTATTAATTGTTTGGAGGATGGGGGCCTAATCAATAATTGATGTTCTCACTAGGGAAATTGATAAACCTAAGTACTTGAAGGAATTCCATTGAGTGGCGAATGCAAATCCCAAGACCCAAGTGATGTTGAGTAGCATGAGTTGAGAAGTGTGCCATCTGTAAATGTGACTTTTCAACTTGTTTATAAGTCCTCCTAAAGGATCTAGATATGAATAAAAAATGTGAATGAATTGTTGGGATATGACAACCAAGGTACCTCTAGTAAGAATGGTATCATTTGTGAATTGAGAATGATTTATGGATTTTACTTCTTTGACTATTCACACCCCCAACATAGATGCATGTTGCATTGTCTTTTCTAGCATCTACCCCAAGGACTCTACCATCAAAATGAAAGCATTGATGGGGGGGATAGCCTTGTCAAAAGACTTTAGAGATTTAAAAGAAAGGATCCAATCGATCATTTACTAGGGGGGTTATCCAAGGATGATCAATACAAGCTTCCATTCAATAAATGCATAAACAAATCCAAATTTTTCTAGGACGACATAAAGGAAGTTGTGCCTTACTCTATCAAAAGAATTTGCCATATATATTTTGATGACCATAATTTTTTCATGCATGGTTCTACTAGATTGGATAACCTCTTGCATGAGGATGATATTGTTTATTATTTGTCTCCCCTTAAAAAAACCTCCTTTCTCTTCTGAGATAAGATTGGGTAGCATAAGACTTTGTTGGTTATAAAGGATCTTCTTTAGTGTTTTGTAAAATGAATTTCGTAGAGAAATGGGCCAAAATATGTTGAGCAAACTTGGGTTTCTCGCTTTAGGTAAAAGGGCGAGGAAGGAAGAGTTTATTCCACCCCATAGCTTCAATTTCCTTTAGGTTTCATTGAACATTCTGCAAAAGTTTGCTTCAATTATTGGCCAGAAAGACCTATAGAAATGTATCGTGGTTCCATCTAGTGTTGGCATTTTGTCCAAGTATAGGTTCAAAATGGATTCAATTACCACATTCTTAGATATTGCTCAGCATAGCCACTTTTTTTCTTCTATGTAAACTAGAGGGGGGATTTTTTGAAGCATGTCATCCTAAGTAGAGCAGGATGGCGAAAAGCCTTCCATAAGTATCGAGTGGAAGTAATCACAAGATTCCTAGAAGATGTCATCAAATCGGGAGACCTTGTTCTCGCATTCTAGAGTCATTTCATGGATGTGATTTCTATTCTACCTATCCCGTGCTTGCTTGTGAAAGAATTGGGTGCTTCATTCACTCGCCTTTAGCCACAAGCTTTAGGATTTTAATCTCTAGTGCTCTTCCTCATTCCAATGGGTTTGTGAATATTTTATGTGAGATCATTCTCTTTGTTTAACATTTCACTCGTGATATCTATGGATTCCATGTGCACTTAGAGGTCAAAAATTTGAGATTGGAATCCTTCTCTCTCATTAGATGAAGAAGAGAGGGACTTCTTAGCCCAATATTTAAGATGGAGTTTTGTTCCTTTGAATTTTGACTCCCATATAGAGGGAGATCCTTGCACCAGGGTATTCTAGGTTTGTTGTATGATTTCCCATGCATGTTGGCCCCATAACCACAAAGGATTGAATTTAAATGGGATTAAGCCACAATCCCATTTCACTTAAATAACTAAAGAGATTGGATTGTGATCTAAGTCATAGGATGGCCATATATAGGACTAGATTTATAGATTATCTAGAAGGTAAGAGCTTTGAATGAGGAATTGTTAAAAAAAATTCCTGACGTTCCCTAGCCCTAATAATTGATTATTCCATGCCCGTAGGGGTGTAGACTGATTGGCAAGTGCCGTGTAAATGGAAGGAAATATGTAAAAAGAGGTCTCAAGGTCTATTCTCACCCCGATTTACTTGGAGGGCATGCTTGCGGGCTGTGTGTTTCTCTCTAGGGGTTATAAGACAACCGACATGATTTGACCCCGTGTCACGCGAGTACGATACTGCCGTTGTTACCGATTCCCCTTGTAAAAAAAACAATAATTGATTACTCCATACACTTTTATTAAATAGGTTTGGGAAGAGGTCCCAATCAACTATTAGTTCATCTTTCGACTGGACCCTTGAAGAGTCTTGAATGAACATCCCACCCCTCTTTTCTATGCAAGACGCAACGACATTGAAGTCTCCAAATATCATTCAATATTGAATGTAATGGAGTGTCCAAAGGACCTAAGGGAGCCCCATCATTCATGTTTATCTTGATAGTGTGTTGGGGCGTAGATATTGAATAATTAGATCCATTTTCTATTGGCCTTGTCCACTAAGAGAGTTAATATCCTGTGCTATGTGCATTCAATGTGGAGAAGATTTGATGTTATTGGGTCACAAAGAGTGTATATGCCCCTGCAGGTGCTTCAAGAACTAACAAATTCCCATTGGCACTGCTTCTACATCATATTGATTAGTTCTTGGATTGTCTCTGTTTCAAGTTTGGTTTCTTGAACTAGAGAGATAGTTTCTCTTTCCAACAATATCAAGTCAATCATTGTT
>ML807472.1:167556-179064 GCA_009831015.1 Picea engelmannii | reverse complement strand
CTCCTAGGGAAGCCAAAGGGGGTAGACCTTAGTTACTATGTGTGTTAGAGTTAGGTTCTAGGAGTTAATTTTAATTGGTTAAGGTTAGAGGGGATTCTAATCCTAAGATGCTAAGGAAACCATGCAATATGCAAGGGTTAGCAGGACAAACAAGTCCTTTCCCTAGGTCAACTAAGACTAGTGCCTAGAAATTGGGCAAGGGGTCAACTATGTTAAGGGTGTTTGTTTACAAAAGATTTACAAGTTATAAATTTACAAGAAAGAATAACTCAAATAAATAATACCTTGTACATTTACTTACAAGATTTACAACTTAAAGAATGATAGATTACAACAACAATCTAACCAAGTATTTGTTCAATGTGTGTGCAGGGTATAGAAGATCAAAGTATCAGGTCACATCACCATTTGCATAAGATTATCATCAATACACTACTTCATCAACAAGATTACAAAGGAGAGTTAAGCACAATTATTATGAAGATATTAAAGACAATCTACACTCTTTATTATTAGGCCCACCAAGTATTATTAGATTTGGCCAAGTGTTTAATAATTAGGCTTTTCTTAAGGATTTATAAATTTTATTAGCTTTCACCAAAGCCTCTTCCTCCTATTTCCAAATAACTACTGGGTGCTCAAGATAGTAAGGCAATGAGGCCCACCCTAGCTTCCACGGTCATTCCTGACAGTAAGAGTACTTCTCGGAGAGGACACCCACCTGGAGCGCCACGGGACAGTCCCCTGCCACTACCCTCCGTTGTTTTCCTCAAACCCGTTTTAGATGGTGGAGATGGTGGTCTAAGGTACCCTAAAATAGTATATTAATTATATATAACAATTAGGTAGACTTTTAGGTGATTTAAAGAGTGTTTTGAGAGTTTTAAAGTGCTTTTAAAGTGCAAAATAATGAGATGGCCAAAACTGAACTTGCTCAAAAAGTGTTGCTTAAGCTTTAACAATGAAATATATCAACACATAAGAAACAAAGTAAAGAGATAGCTGATAAGAAAATGAGATTTATCACATGCACATGCACATTAATTTGATTAGAGATATTAGATCCAATGGCAAGAACAACTTGCCTTAAGAGATGAAGAAAGAAAATTTAAGTTTGTATGCCAAGTTAACCAATAAACAAGTTACAAGCCCAAGACGTGGCTACCAATGGATATAAACAATGAATCAAATAACCACCTTATATTTTAAGCACCATAAGAGATATGAAACATGAAAGTAAGATATGTGCTTAAGAGAAATTAAGAGCTTGAAACGAAATAAACTAAGCAAGATCAAATAAATTATTGAGTGTGTTGTCCAATGGGATTAAGATATGAGATCAGATCCAATATGTAAACATTTAAGATATTAAACCATTTAGATCAGCCAAATCACATGAAGAATAAAACATTAACACTTAGCTCTACCTCTTTGGGGGGTTCCTTTCCCAAATAGGTAGGTTATTAGTTATCTTGTCTTAGTTTATTAGAGTGTTCTTAGATTTTATTATTAAGGCAAACTTAGTAAGATATGAGCAAGGAAGAAAGTAAACTAAACAACAAACTAAACTACAAGCTAATCTATAAACAACCAAACAAATACCCACACAAGGTTGAGAAGGTGCCCTCACCTTCTAAACCTTGCGACAAAGCTAGAAGAAAACTCAAAAAATTGAAAGGAAAAAACTAGATCTACCCATGTCCTAGCTACCCACAAGCTTGAAGAAGAGGGGAGGCCATACCACTTCCCCTCTTACACCTCAAGCTCAACTAAACAAGCAAATCAAGAAGAAAAATGTACCTCTTAAGGTAGAAAAAGACTAGAGAGGTAAGAGATAGCTACCAAACTTCCCCAAGGGGTTATTGAGTGTTGTATGTGTCTTTTTAGGGTAGCCAAGAGCCTCCTATCAGATTTGATGTACTTGTTAAAACAACAAGGTATTCTTGCTAGGATGGCTACATACAACCAAACAAATTTAGGAAAAACCTTGCCCTTTTGGGACAAGGAATTTCCACAAGACAAGATATATATTTGAGATATTATTGACCTATCTAAAACAATGTATGCTAGCTGAAAGTGAGATGGATGTACAACAATAATAGAGCAAAGTAATATATCAAGATGGCTGAAGTATGAGAAGCCTCAAGAAAACCTTCCCTTCTAGAAGGTTTTCCCAATGAGACTTTGAAAGTGAACCTGCAATCTTCCTTCAATATCAAGCATATACTAGACAAAATGTTGATGCAATAATCATAAACGACACTTCAATTTATGTTATACATCAAGATCTATAGGAAAATAGACATACACACCATCTAACCTACCTAGATAACACTTTATCCAAGATCTAGGATTGCATGAATCATGAAAGAAAACCAAACAATGTTACCTCCATTTGCATAAGAGAAGCAAGAACACACATTACCCTTCTTGTTGTCCTCCAAAGATTCTTGAATCTTATTACCAAAAGAAATAGATCTTGGAGAGGAATGCTCCAAAACCTAAGAGCTAGAATGAAATGAGAATGTATGAAATGAAAATAGAGAGAGAGAGGAAAATTAAGTAGCATAACAATAGCTCAAGATATGGTGATTTGGGAGTGAGGAATGAAATCTATTTATACTTGGAGCTAAAGTTTCTGTAAGATCATCTTTTATGACCTCCAATTGATCTTCTAGGGCCACAAATTGTTCATTCATGGCTTCAAATGGTTCCTCCTGGGAAAGCTGCATGTTCTGAATTATTTCTTTAAATTCCTCAATGGGATCTGGTGGAGTATCAACCTCTATGTCTGAATTGGTTGTTTTAAAAGATAGAAGATTTTTCCTCTTCCATGTTTCCATAAAATCATCAACCAAATCATCATAAAATTCACTCCGATCATGCCCAAATCTTTCCAAAAAGGCATGCAACAAGTCCTGTATGGTCTTGAATCTCCCATTAGGCGAATCATGAAACCAATTAAACGGTTTCTCCACATCAAGAGTTACGGCAAACAATTTCATTAGAGCGTCCTCATAAATAGGTGGATTATACCATTCATCAATACATTTAGTGAAAGCCCTGATGTGAGTACTAGCATCATCATGATCACCATAGTCATGAGTGTTTTCAAAAATATCTGAAGATTCATAATGAGGGTAACCAACGATTCCTGAAAAATCAATAGGAACATTAAAACCATCCATTTCTAACTAGATCATTTATACAAAGGTCTAAAGAAAAGGACTGGGACCCAAGATTACCAAGGATCCGACAAGAAGAAGGACAAACTAACTTCACCCACAAACTCTCCCAAGTTCAAGGATGAAGTAAAACAAGTCGGGAATTCCTTCTTGCAAAATACCTTGTCAAATTATTTAAAAGTGGAGTCGCCAGATGACCAAGTTTATTTCAGACAAACAAGAGCATCAAACAAAGAAAAAACAAGAAGGAAAAACAAAAGTTAATTTGTTAAGTTCAGAACAAGAATTGGATACCAGTGAGTGCTTCTTCTCCAAGAATTTCAAGTAACCAACAAGGATTTCTCCTTGCAGTATACTTGATAGATTTGTTCAATGGAGTCGCCACTTGGAAAAGAATCACACAAAGCTAACCAATGTGATCTCAAAGAATGATTAGTTCTTAAAAAGTTAAGTTAAGTCGTAAAAACCAAGGATGAATAACTCAATCCCCAACAACGACGCCAAAGATGTTGCCGTCCTTATACACACTTGCAAACGTGAGCTTCAGTTCGGCTCACTTAGTGTGTCCTTGGAGGCACAATGCCTAGGTTCACAGCCCACGTTGTCACTTTGACCGGAACCTCTTCCGTCTAGGCTTACTCCTAGAGGAGCCAAAGGGGGTGGACCTTAGTTACTATGTGTGTTAGAGTTAGGTTCTAGGAGTTAATTTTAATTGGTTAAGGTTAGAGGGGATTCTAATCCTAAGATGCTAAGGCAACCATGCAATATGAAAGGGTTAGCACGGCAAGCAAGTCATTTCCCTAGGTCAACTAAGACTAGTGCCTAGAAATTGGGCAAGGGGTCAACTATGTTAAGGGTGTTTGTTTACAAAAGATTTACAAGTTATAAATTTACAAGAAAGAATAACTCAAATAAAGAATACCATGTACATTTACTTACAAGATTTACAACTTAAAAAATGATAGATTACAACAACAATCTAACCAAGTATTTGTTCAATTTGTGTGCAGTATATAGAAGATCAAAGTATCAGGTCACATCACCATTTGCATAAGATTATCGTCAATACACTACTTCATCAACAAGATTACAAAGGAGAGTTTAGCACAATTATTATGAAGATATTGAAGACAATCTACACTCTTTATTATTAGGCCCACCAAGTATTATTAGATTTGGCAAAGGGTTTAATAATTAGGCTTTTCTTAAGAATTTATAAATTTTATTAGCTTTCACCAAAGCCTCCTCCTCCTGTTGCCAAATAACTGCCAGGTGCTCAAGATAGTAAGGCAACGAGGCCCACCCTAGCTTCCATGGTCAACCCTGACAGTAAGAGTACTTCCCGGAGAGGACACCCACCTGGAGCGCCACAGGACAGTGTCCTGCCACTACCCTCCGTTGTTTTCCTCAAACCCGTTTTAGATGGTGGAGATGGTGGTCTAAGGTACCCTAAAATAGTATATTAAGTATATATAACAGTTAGGTAGACTTTTAGGTGATTTAAAGAGTGTTTTGAGAGTTTTAAAGTGCAAAATAATGAGATGGACGAAACTCAACTTGCTCAAAAAGTGTTGCTTAAGCTTTAACAATGAAATATATCAACACATAAGAAGCAAAGTAAAGAGATAACTGATAAGAAAATGAGATTTATCACATGCAAATCAACATTAGTTTGATTAGAGATATTGGATCCAATGGCAAGAACAACTTGCCTTAAGAGATGAAGAAATAAAATTTAAGTGTGTATGCCAAGTTAACCAATAAACAAGTTACAAGCCCAAGACGTGGCTACCAATGGATATAAACAATGAATCAAATAACCACCTTATATGTTAAGCACCATAAGAGATATGAAACATGAAAGTAAGATATGTGCTTAAGAGAAATTAAGAGCTTGAAACGAAATAAACTAAGCAAGATCAAAGAAATTATTGAGTGTGTTCCCCAATGGGATTAAGATATGAGATCGGATCCAATATGTAAACATTTAAGATATTAAACCATTTAGATCAGCCACATCACATGAAGAATAAAACATTAACACTTAGCTCTACCTCTTTGGGGGGTTCCTTTCCCAAATAGGTAGGTTATTAGTTATCTTTTCTTAGTTTATTAGAGTGTTCTTAGATCTTATTATTAAGGAAAACTTAGCAAGATATGAGCAAGGAAGAAAGTAAACTAAATAGCAAACTAAACTACAAGCTAATCTATAAACAACCAAACGAATACCCACACAAGGTTGAGAAGGTGCCCTCACCTTCTAAACCTTGCGGCAAAGCTAGAAGAAAACTCAAAAAATTGAAAGGAAAAAACTAGATCTACCCATGTCCTAGCTACCCACAAGCTTGAAGAAGAGGGGAGGCCGTACCACTTCCTCTCTTACACCTCAAGCTCAACTAAACAAGCAAATCAAGAAGAAAAATGTACCTCTTAAGGTAGAAAAAGACTAGAGAGGTAAGAGATAGCTACCAAACTTCCCCAAGGGGTTATTGAGTGTTGTATGTGTCTTTTTGGGGCAACCAAGAGCCTCCTATCAGATCTGATGTACCTGTTAAAACAACAAGGTCTTCTTGCTAGGATGACTACATACAACCAAACAAAGTTAGGGAAAACCTTGCCCTTTTGGGACAAGGAATTTCCACAAGACGAGATATATATTTGAGATATTATTGACCTATCTAAAACAATGTATGCTAGCTGAAAGTTAGATGGATGTACAACAATAATAGAGCAAAGTAATATATCAAGATGGCTGAAGTATGAGAAGCCTCAAGAGACCCTTCCCTTCTAGAAGGTTTTCCCAATGAGACTTTGAAAGTGAACCTGCAATCTTCCTTCAATATCAAGCATACACTAGACAAAATGTTGATGCAATAATCATAAACGACACTTCAATTTATGTTATACATCAAGATCTATAGGAAAATAGGCATACACACCATCTAACCTACCTAGATAACACTTTATCCAAGATCTAGGATTGCATGAATCATGAAAGAAAACCAAACAATGTTACCTCCATTTGCATAGGAGAAGCAAGCACACACATTACCCTTCTTGTTGTCCTCCAAAGCTTCTTGAATCTTATTACCAAAATAAATAGATCTTGGAGAGGAATACTCCAAAACCTAAGAGCTAGAATGAAATGAGAATGTATGGAATGACAATAGAGAGAGAGAGGAAAATCAAGTAGCATAACAATAGCTCAAGATATGGTGAGTTGGGAGTGAGGAATGAGATCTATTTATACTTGGAGAGGAAAACCTACCTCTCTTGGATTTAAGCCAAGTGTCCACCAGCAAGCAAATGAGTAGATCTCAAGGCTAGGGCACACCATCTAGGGTTTGAAAGCTAGATCTAGGGTGTAGAAAAATGTAGGAGGTGTTGGGATCAAGCAAAGAGGTGTGGGAGGCCTTGGGATTTATGCAAAGGAAGGTGAGAGGTCTCAAATAATTTTAAAAAAATCATTTGTGGAGTTTCTAGATGGAAGGGGGTGTAACTCCTCTTGGAGGGCACAAAAAATGGGTGAAAATGAAGGAATGGAGGGGGATTAATGAGAAAAAAGGAGCGGGATCACCCTAGGAGGTGATGTGGGGGTTAAAGGGAGTCATAACTCATGAGAGGGGGCGCCAAATAAATCACAACAACCTCCACCAAGGAAAAACGTCAATCCCCCTAGGGGGGTGTGATTTTTGAGTGTAGAGGGTGGGTAAGGGGTTAGAATAGATTGTAAAAAGTTGGGAGGGTTATGTTATGCTTAGGGAGGCTCTCTCTAACCTTTTTTCCACTATTTCACATCCTCTAACTTATTATTACAATTTTACATTTTTGCCATGTTTGGACTTTAGCAATTAAAATTGTTGTTTTAGACTGACTGACACTCCGGGTGGACTAACCCATGGCTAAAGTTGTCCGAATGAGCTGAAACTTGATCCATGGATGTAGGGGGTGCTATTCCATTTATTTTGAGCACAAATACCCCTATCAAAAGTCCAAGGATCCAGTTTTTACAATTATTGCTCAAAAATAATTAATGAATTAAATAATTAAACCTCCAAACTTAGGAAAATTTAATTAAAAATTAATTAATTAAAAAAAACTAACCTAGACTCGACGGAATTCCGTGAAACTTTATATGATGTCATGCATGGTCATTTACAATGAATTCCCTATATAGTTACCAAAACATAAGCCTACTAGAATGCCGTTCACCACTTTGGAGGACATATGTAAAGTGTGAGGGAAAAACTCAAGGGAAATCAGTAAGGCTGAAAAACCCACTGATATCCCGAGGATAAAAAACCCTTGATGAACGGAACTCTCCCAGTGAATCGATGCCAAGGTAACTAACCTAGACATGACTCATGCAGACCTATTACATTATTAACCCACACAGGGATGCGAAAATTCCAAGTACAAAAATAAGTGCTGGGCCAAACACATCCCTGTAGAACCATAAGTCTTCGACAACATGGGCATCTGATGATGCATCTCTTCACGACACATGATTTGACCACGGGTGCTAAATGGGCAATCAACACTTCCAAAGAGAAAATTCCTTATCAAAGAATCTAAGCTGCTAATGGAGGCTGGGAGGGGAAGCTTTAAGAGGAGAAGGAATCTGAGAGTGTCGTTGGCTGATGACGCTATTGATCCATGCTTATTCATTGCAATCAAGATCAGAGAGGGAACTTGATTTTCTGTCTTTGGCACATAATACTTTAGAAAGGAGATTGCAAGCTAGCGACTGAACTCTCGAAGGCGGAAGGAACTTGTTCTGGAATATAGCCTTGTTTCTTGCTAGCCATATCTCCTAGTAGATAAATTTGGGCACTGGCTTCCATAGACACACAAAGAGTGGTTTTTTAATGAAGCTGCCAACATATCTTCTTTTCCATAAAAGGAACATGTCATGCCAATTGTTGGGAAAGGTATGGAAAAAATTGAGGTCTTTATATAGTTGATCCCAAACTTGCTTAGAAAATTCACATTAAAAAAAAAAGATGATGGATTGTTTTAGCAACGAATTTACACAATACACACCTTGAGGGACCTGCAATTCCACTTTTCTATAGATTTTTAGCTGTTAGAAGCTTATCTTGTACTATGAACCAACAAAAAATATTGATTTTAGGTAGAGAGTTGCCTCGGAAGATGTGAGCCCAAAGCTTAGAGCGAGGAGGATCGAGGGAATTTGCTATCAGGTGTTGAAAACCTCTTTTGATGGAGTAATCCGAGTCTCCCCAACATCGACCATATTCCAAATGGGAATCAATGGGGGCACATCCGCCATGAAGACATAGAATTTTCGGAACCAAATAAAGCAGATGCTCTGAAGGGGATATGTGCTTCCATCCTTTCCATTTTTTGTTAGCTGCCCAAAGAGAGAAATATTCTAACTTTGTGAGTCCTTAACTAATGCTCCAATCCTTCAGGGGGATCAGATCCTCATTCCCCCCTAAAGGATCTTTACCCATGATGTTATTGGTCCATATATTGATTGATGCTCCATTTCTTGGAATCCATGAGAGCTTAGATTGTAATAATGGTGTAGTCGATTTCAAAAGTTTCTAGAGAGGAGAACCTTTAGAATTTGGAAGGGGAGCATCGAGACTTAAAGATTTGGGGGTGCTGAAATATTTGGATAAGAGAACATTCTTCCACCATTTTGAAGCTTCTAAGACAAGTTGCCAAGCTATTTTTGCACCCAAGGCTACATACATTAAGGTTGAATCTTCGATTGCTAAATCACCTTTATCTACTAGTTGGAAAACCATTTTCTAGTTAACCAAACGAAACTTCTTTGTATTTGTTTTGATCCCTTCCCATAAAACTTCTAATATTTTTGGAGATTTTTTCAAGCACAACTTTCGGTGCCATAAGGGTCGCACATTGAAATATGTTTAGTGAAGAAAGAACATATTTTATAAGATTAATTTTACCTACTAGATTTAGCCATCATGCACTGCAATTCTGAATATGAGTTTCCATTTTTCCAAGCACTTCATGCTAAGCCTGGGAGGTAAGGGACTTTAGAGATATTGGCATGCCTAGGTATTTGAAGGAGGACCAATTTCTTGCCACCAGGAAAATGAAAATTTTGGAAATAGCTAATTGGAGTTCCTCTGACATGTTCCAACCATAAATTTGACTCTTATCACTATTTATTTTTTCCCTTGATGCCAAGAGAAAAATATCAAGGGTCTTTTTAAAATGGCTGGCAATGATGGTTGAGGTAGTCCCCAGGAGAAGGTTATCATCAGAGAATTGAGAATGATTAATTTCCTTTACACCCCAAGATAAATGCCAACCAGGAAGAGAAACCATTTTGTGTTCAACTTATAATTTCTGACTGATAGTTTCTTTCATTAAAATAAACAGAGAGGGGGAAGGAGGACAACCTTGATTTAATCCCTTGCTCAATTGAAAGAATTGAGATGGTCTGCCATTTATCATGGGGACAATCCAAAGAGAGCCGATGCAAGCATAGATCCAGTCAATGAAAGCTTTAGAGAACCCAAATTTGTGAAGATTCGAGAAGAGAAAGGAATGCTTGACTCTATCAGAGGTGTTTGTCATGTCAAGTTTTATAATTATTCCATTTTACTTATGAACCCTACTTGTGTAGATCGCCTCTTAGACAAGCAAAATATTGTCTATTCTCCATAAAACCTCCCCGGTTTTCTGAAATTAATTTGGAGAGTAGAGGTTTAATTATGTTGGCTACCATTTTTGTAAGAACCTTGTAGGCTAAGTGGCAAAGAGAGATTGGTCTAAACCTGGAGAAATTGGATGAATTGGTCTCTTTGGGAATTAGAGATAAGAAGGTCGAATTGGTTGCTCCACCTAATTTTTTTTTTCTTCCGTAAAGTATAATTTAACATCCTTTTCAAATCAAATTTAATTATTTCCCAAAATAATTTAAACAAATAGATGGAAAACCCATCAGGCCCAGGAGATTTGCCCTAGCCCAATCTCCATATTGCTTGTGAGACTTCTTCTTCACTGATTTCCTCGAGAAGAGTGATATTTTCTTCTTCAGTTATACATGATGGTATATTTTCCAACATGATTTGTTCTCTCATTTCTTCCCCCTCCTCACTTTCCTGTGTATATATATTTCCAAAAGGTTGCACAGTTGCTTCCTTGATCTGGTCAAAATTGTCCAAGATCTTCCTTGAATCCACTTGAATTTTTTGAATTGTATTCTTATTACACCTTTGCTGTGTTTTCTTGTGAAATAAGTAGGTGTTTTAATCCCCCGATTGCAGCCAGATACTACGAGATTTGAGCCTCCACTCTTCTTCTTCTTTCTGGAAATATGAATGCAGATTTTGATATGCTTCCCTTTCCAGTTTCAGAGAGGTTTTAGTCATCTCCTTATCTTCCATATCTAATTGGATTGCTTCTAGTTTTTCAATTCTCGAGGTTCTTTCCTTCTTTCCATAGAGGGGGGTGTAGGAGGACTTTACCCAACATTTTAGTGCTTCCCTGATTTCTCTTAATTTACTCTCCCATACAAAGTTGGGGGAACCCTATATAGGGGAGTTCCAAGTTTCTTTGACACGAGAGATGGCATTATCATGTTGAAGCCATAGGGGGTTGAAACAGGAAGGAATAGGGCCAAAATTTTGAGGGGGGGATAAGGAAAGGGAAATGAGATTATGGTATGAAAGGGGAAAGGGGGAAATACTGGTGGAAATTTAAAAGGGAAGGAGAATGAAGTCACTATGTATGAGGAAACTGTCCAAGCAGGCAATAAGGTAACCAAGGCTAGAACACTTGTTGCTCCAAGTATAATTCCCTTTAGAAGGTTTAATATCTTGAAGATCCCAATTAGAGATTAGATCTTCCATATTTTCTCGCATTGGGTCTCGAACACAACTACCACCTCTTTTTTCTGAGTTTTGGAGGATTGTATTGAAATCTCCCCCTACTATAACAATGGCTATTTCCAAATTTTCCTTGATGGAAAACAATGAATTCAAGCATTATATTTTGTCCATATATCTATTGGGCATATAAATATTGAAAATGGAAATTCTAAGTGTTGAATCTCTATTACGAAGGACAATAAAAATCCAATGGTTTGCTCAGAGATATACCTCAAGTTCCCATTGTGACGAATCCCCCAAAGTCATAATACCCTTGGATGCTCCTATTGAGATTTTGGCGATTCCGTCACCATTTTGCATTGCTTTTGTCCCACTTTGAACTACTTCTGAGTCATCCATTTTAGTTTCCTAGAGGATAATTACATATGGATTCTCGAGTTTAATAAGGTCTGTTAGGGCTTCAACCTTTGTTTTGTTGCCAAAGCCTC